>JACEFZ010008710.1:0-12500 GCA_014155875.1 Cepaea nemoralis
TGAGTTTTTTTGTTATTTTAATAAGTTACGTAGAAAAAGTCAGTACTTTAAAAATATTTTATATTGAAAATTTATATTCAATTTTTCATTGGATGGATGGGGAGGGGTTTTTATTTGAATTAATTCTGGGAAAATTTTTTCCAATCGATCCATTAACATCTACGGAATGGGACTGGGTTTTAAAGATATACAACAAAAGTTTTTGGACAGTCGAAATAAAAAAGGGCCCCATAAAGTTCGAAAGGAAATGGTTTTATATAGGGGAAAACAACAACAACGGCCCAAACAGGGAAAATACGGGGAAACCCCAATAGACTCTCGTCCAAAAACTTATGGTTTACCAAGAGTGAGGAACACACTTGTCTATTAAGACAAGGTGGGGAAATTTTAAGAGGGCAATTAATTTTTGGGTTTATGATCTACCTTTGATCAGCCAAACGACTTTAATGGGGTATTAGACAGGTGGGCGTGCCCGTCATATGACAGTATTATTATTTTTTGAGAGTAGATAAAGGGGGAGACTAGGAATTTTCCAGGTTTCGTTGTTAAAGGTTAATGCATATATTTGCAAAGTACTACATATATCCATAGAAAAAAAAAATGAAAACATTTTTTTTATCTAGGAGGGGGCATTATGCCATATGACGGTACACTCCACAAAAGTCATGAATGGGATTTTCCCAGTTCTGCACAAAAATGGACAAATAGGAAAGGAAGATACCATTAGAAACGAATGTAGCGTCACAGAACAACAAAGGACTTTCTGTGTGTGTGATTCGAAAGGAAAGGACGTGTCTTCCAGAGAGCCGTGTGTGAAGCGCTGTATGCGACTGATTCCGTGCTTAGGCGAATAGAATTCAGGAGGAAAGATCGATTGGCAAATGGATACTTAAGACAGGACTCGAAAACCCTAGACGCGCTGCAACTCTGAACTGTGAAATGCAAGTTTGCACCTCAAAGAGGACATTGGGGCAAGGCAGGGAGTTTTCGTGTGAAACATTTATTAATTAAACGCCGCTCCTACATCTCGGGGGCAGTTTAATATCACCCGATAACTGTACGCTATTATTTGTTCCGCTCGACTTGAATTAAAAGAGTGAGTATCGTTTTCATTTGGAGTCGCTTAATCATTCGTCACATTGTTCAAAGCATAACGAGTTGTTTATAAGTCAATGAGAGAAATTACCTATTGGCAGGTGGCTATGCCCCAGAGTTGACCAGTTTTTGCCTTATGCAGAAATGCGTGGCTGCTGGGCTTCTGGCTGACTGCCACTGCCGTCGGTGATGAACTGTATGTTCGTGGACTGTGTAGGTGACCATCTAGGAAACATCCACATAGGAAAATGACTGCCGATTCCATCAGAGATGAATTGGGTGTTTCGTGGGGGACTGGTGTGTTTCTGGCGGCGGCATTATGCACAGTGTATCTGTGCGGGCTGTTGTTTGTCGAGACTCATGTCTTTTCCACTTTTCACATTGGTCAGTGGGGAGAGTTTTGTGTGATATTCACTGGCATAGGAACGGAGCATAATGGGGACGACCCGTTGCTGTGAAGTTGGAACTGTGACTAACTAACTAACTAACTAAGTGCCAGCATGCCAAGATCGACAAGGACTTCAGGAGGCCTAACACTAACAGAAAATGCGCCAACTGCCTCGGCAACCACGGTGCCAGGTACCTCGGCTGCCCCTGCCATCAAGACAGCAAGGAAGCCATAAAGATCGCCATCAAGACTAACCTGCCCTATAAAGAGGCTAGGAGGCTGTACGAGGCCACCAATCGAGTCACCAACAGTGACAAAGCACAACTGGAAGGCTAACTGAGGGACCTGAGAATGCAGTTCAAAAACATGGAGGAAGAAAAAGACAAAACGCAAGAAACACAGATAACAGCCGCTCAGCGCATTCTGGACGAAACGAAGCAAGTTCAGCAGAAGATTGAGCAAGATGTCGCTCGAATGGGTGCTATGAAGGCTGAGACGAAGAAAGGCTATCAAGCATGGAAGAAGAAAAAGATAAGACACAAGAAACACAGATAACGGCCGTTCAGCGCAACCTGGAGAAAATTGAGCAGGATGTCGCTCGAATGGCTGTTATAAAGGCCGATACTGAAGAACAGCTATCAAAATTACAAGAAGAGAAAAGAAAGACAGAGTGCATTCTACACTTGGCATTAGACCTGCAGAAAGCCTCACCCGAACCAGAAGATGCAAGAACTCAAACAGAAGAAGAAGAAACAGAAGAAGGACGATATCGCTCATCACCAAGATCTGACTGGCGAACACCGAGAAGAAGGAAACCCACGACGGGGTAATAGGAAGAACACCAGGAGAGACGACAACTGGTAAAGCTCCCTGAAGGAAACAGCACCATACTGGGACTACAATGACTCCAGGCCTCAACAAGTGCGCGACTCTGTCCAGACATTAAAAACCTCACCAAGAAAGTAACGAACGCAATCAACCCATCAGAAGCCGGGAAGCAGCCCAAAATACGAAAGACAAACTACAAGCTACACAATACACACCCCTACATAGTCAAGTCGAAAACTCGAAGGCTGAAAAGGGGGTACTCGTACCAAAAATTGGAATTGGAATTGGAGATGGGAACACGCTAAATACAAAACTGTACCATGCTTTCAACAAATCTTTGAAACTAGATAATTGTTGAAAAACAAATTCAATTAAAAAAATGTATACACAAGGAAAAGATTAAACATAAACATACAATTTAAACATCTTTCTACACAATTTATGACAATGTAATCTGCCTTCGAGTGCCGGTTGTTCTTTTACAAATATGGGGGCTAGCACGTTAACACCTCAAGGCTTGTAAAGGTGGTCTTTAATTGCCATTAAATAAGTTGCTTGTCTTAATGATTGTTGTTGTTTGTCCATCAAGAATGATGATGACCATTCATTTCATCCAGTGGGGTTGAAGGTGTGGAGCCGTGGGTTCTAATGTGGCTGATAAGGCCTATTTTGGCTCGAAATGTTCTTTGACAATGTGGGCAAAGAATGCTTGACGTCTCTAGAGTAGGATTTCCTGCAGTGGTTTTTCTGTCCTGCCTTTTCTTCATAGCTCTTGCAGTCCTGGTTGCCTCACATATGACTGCACCTTTGCGTAATGATGCACGCCACGAATTTCGGTCTCTGGCTGCAGCCTCCCAGGTGTCATGATGAATTCCAAAAGCATTCAGTGAAATTTTCAGAGTGTCTTTAAAGCGTTTCCTCTGGCCACCTTGGGAGCGTTTACCACAACGCAGTTCGCTGTAAAAAATTCGTTTAGGGAGCCTGTGATCTGGCATGCGAGTCAAGTGACCAGCCCAACGAATCTGATTCTTCATCAGTATAGTGTGAATACTGGGCATGGATGCTCTTTCTAGGACTTCAGTGTCTGGGATCTTGTCTTGCCATTTAATCTTCAGTAGCTTCCTTAGGCAGACTGTGTGGAAGTGGTTTAATTTCCTAGCGTGTCGCTGATAAACAGTCCAGGTTTCACAAGCATATAGCAGTGTGGATAATACAACTGCTTTGTAGACTTAATCTTGTTGACGTGTCTTAATACAGGGTGTTTGGAAAATGAAGTACATGGTATCATCAAAAACGTGCTAAATAATGCATTAAATTAGTTACAGTAGTTGCTGCTATGGTCTAACGCTATTTTGGGGAAGCTGGAAAGTACCAATGAAATATTCATTATAACAGGTGTTGGAAATGTCCTCTACGGGCTTCATGACATGGCTGTACACGTCTCTTCCTATTATCAAATACCTTCTACAATGTGTCTGTTGTTATTTATTGAATGGTAATTCTGATTGCTTCTTTTAGGTCCTCAATTGTGTGCACATATATTTTGTGAATATTTCCTTCCAAGAAACCCCATTGATAATAATTTAATGGAGTTAGATCTGCAGTATGATACGGACAACAAGCGATCATCTAGCCACTACACTATTTCACTCCCACAGTACACCAGGCGATTGTCTAGCCGCTACACCATCTTGGCTCCCACAGCATAGCAGGCGACCATCTAGCCGCTACACCATCTTGGCTCCCACAGCACAGCAGGTGAACATATAGCCGCTACACCATCTTGGCTCCCACAGCATAGCAGGCGACCATCTAGCCGCTACACCATCTTGGCTCCCACAGCACAGCAGGCGACCATCTAGCCGCTACACCATCTTGGCTCCCACAGCACAGCAGGCGACCATCTAGCCGCTACACCATCTTGGCTCCCACAGCATAGCAGGCGACCATCTAGCCGCTACACCATCTTGGCTCCCACAGCATAGCAGGCGAACATCTAGCCGCTACACCATCTTGGCTCCCACAACACAGCAGGCGACCATCTAGCCGCTACACCATCTTGGCTCCCACAGCATAGCAGGCGACCATCTAGCCGCTACACCATCTTGGCTCCCACAGCAAAGCAGGCGAACATCTAGCCGCTACACCATCTTGGCTCCCACAGCACAACAGGCGACCATCTAGCCGCTACACCATCTTGGCTCCCAGAGCATAGCAGCGACCATCTAGCCGCTACACCATCTTGGCTCCCACAGCACAGCAGGCGAACATCTAGCCGCTACACCATCTTGGCTCCCACAGCACAGCAGGCGACCATCTAGCCGCTACATCATCTTGGCTCCCACAGCACAGCAGGTGAACATATAGCCGCTACACCATCTTGGCTCCCACAGTACAGCAGGCAAGCGTTTAACCGCTACACCATCTTGGCTCCCACAGTACAGTAGGCAAGCGTCTAACCGCTACACCATCTTGGCTCCCACAGTACAGCAGGCAAGCGTTTAACCGCTACACCATCTTGGCTCCCGCAGTACAGGAGGCAAGCGTTTAACCGCTACACAATCTTGACCGCCTGCTATCTTGTGGGAGCCAGCATGGTGTAGCGGCTAGATGGTCGCCTGCTGTACTGTGGGAGCCAGCATGGTGTAGCGGCTAGATGGTCACCTGCTGTACTGTGGGAGCCAAGATGGTGAAGAACGAGCAGGTCATATTCCACGTGATATTGTGCGATTTGTGAACATTTCTTCCAGAAACAAATCACACACACAGAAACACAGACAGTGATGCTCTAGCTGTGTGTTCTGGTGCACCATCTTGCCGGAACCACGTTCTTCAACTTCATGCTCATTCAGTTTTTCTAAAGAAGGCTCAAGTACGGTCCCGATAGGCATTTATATGATCGGCATCATTTCCTGATTTGATAGAATGCAGGTTTTGCTTGCCGTATTCTGCTCTTTAACTCAATTCTGCATCTTCCATCTTATGTTATCCATGTTCCTAGATATCTGAATTTCTGCACTTTCCCCAAAATAACGTCCTGTACTTTAATTGCACATTTAGGCGCATGCCGCTTCTTTGATATCACCATGGCGTCTGCCTTTCTATTATTGAAACTGAGGCCCATTCTTTCACTTTCTGCAGCCACTGTATCTATCATTT
The DNA here is from genome assembly GCA_014155875.1 of Cepaea nemoralis. NCBI lineage: Eukaryota > Metazoa > Mollusca > Gastropoda > Stylommatophora > Helicidae > Cepaea > Cepaea nemoralis. The sequence goes on from JACEFZ010008710.1 coordinate 5,471, forward strand.
CGTGTAGACCCTTCTGACTTGTTGCTATCAAGACTTTGTCATTAGCATAACGTAAGTTATTTTTATTGTGTCCACCAACCTGGATCCCTGGCATATTTTGTGTAGATCTAATTAAATATTGACTGTAAATGAGAACAAATCAGGAGACAATACACAACCTTGTCTGACGCCCTACTTTATACATTGAAATTTTCGTACAAGATTGTTGATTCTTATGACTGCAGTTTGCTGCCAATATATGTTCTTTATTATTCGCAGATCTTTGCCGTCAATGTTGAAATGCCTTCGTAATTGTATTGTTTCGTCATGCTTCACAAACACTTTTGTGTAGTCTATGAAGCATAAGTACAGATCTGTTTTTACTTCTATAGCTCTTTCTAATAGTTTCCTGAGAATATATCTAGCGTTGTTTCGAAGCAAGTAGCAGCAATTCAAATGTGGGGGAGGGGGAGATGGCAATTATGAAGAAGTAAAGCTAGTAGTCTCATCTCATCACGTTCCTCTTGTACCTTGCGGTGTCGAGATGAAGCATAAACAGCGGGAGAGTGCCCGTGTATGGGCTTCATATATCGAGGTTCACATGGTCTCTGTAATTCCCTCTATCCATCGTTTACATGGAAAGCCTGTTTGTTCCTCTGCTTCCGTCTAGTCTGTACATCATCGCTTGTTTAGGTATAGATTTAGTTGGTAATCTATTTATATGGCCAAACAATTTAACCTGCTGTTTTCTGATAACATCTAGCGCTGATATAACCCCAACTTGAGTCCTGATTTCTTCATTTCTGATTTTCTCTATTCTTGATAGATTTAGTATTCTTCTCAGGAATCTCATTTCTGTTGTGATTTTTCTTTTTTCTTTTTTCTGTCATTGTCCAGGTTTGGCACTGGGAGCATAGAGTTGTAAGAAGATTGTGTTGTGTAGTGCTTTCTTAGTGGCTATTGATACATGTTTGTTCTTTAGTAATGGTGCCATTTGTCCAGTGAGTTGGTTAGCTTATTGCATCTATTGTCCATCTCGTCTGCTGATTTGCCATTTGATGATATAATTCCTAGGTACACGAAGCTCTTGCTTGCTTGCTTGATTTAAAAACAAAAATTCCAAATTCGGCCTCTTTCAACCTGCTTCTTCAGCCTTGGTTAGAGTTGAGGTCCGTGGTTCTTGTGGGTTTCATCCCGTTTTTGTCTGTGCGCTCTTACGAGTGAGTCCTGACTCGGACTGGTTATATAGGCTTTTTTGTCTGCGACGTCAACTGGGTGATTGGTCGGCGAGTTATCCTTTGTGCGCATCACCTCTGGTGGTTTCTTTGGTTAGTGAAGGCTCCCGGCTCCTCTAGCTTGATTGCACTTACAGTCCTTATAATGACTTTTTATTTGGTCTTTTTGCCGCCTTGTTTGTGTATTGTCTGTATAAGCTTTTCGATGTATTCATTTTTGCCCTTGCGCCTTTTTCTCGTTTGAGTTTGAGTTTCTGCTGCCTTTCGATTTCTTTCTCTGTGGTCAACCACTGGACGATCTCTGTGCCATCTATATAGTGCCCATCTGGGTATTCGGGGTGTTCGTCATCATAGTGTATATCTGGGTATTCTTCAGAGGTCTGGTGAGGCATTGGTTTCCCCTTGAATTTCTTGGCCTTCTTGTTGTCCATTTCTTCCTTGCGCCTTCTGAATTCATTGCGCCTTCTGAATTCATTGCGCCTGAATTCCTCCTTCCTTTCGTATTCTGCGTTCTGCTTGAGGAGAAGCTCCAAGGGACGTGGAGGTGGGAACCATGGTGACGACGGGGATTCCTCTGTGCCGTCGTCATAGCGCTCCTCTAGGTTTTCTTCAGAGGTCTGGCGGGATATTGGTTTCCCCTTGAGTTTCTTGGTCGTCATGGTTGGGCTGCTAGCTTTAGCTTGCGGTTGTGGCTCGGTCTTTTATTGGGTTTCATCTTGCGGCTTCTATGTGATCTTTTCCGTGGCTTCTGCTGGTATGTTCTGGGTTATTTCCCTTTCGGTGTTTATCATTTCTCTCTCTGCTTTGATGACTTGTAGAATCTCTTCATTCTTCTTTATCGTTTGCACCATATGTTCCACATCTTGTTTGATGTTTTGCTGGATCTCCTTTTTTCAGCAAGCAGTTTTTTTTAATTGTCGCTGGGTTGTGTCGGTGTCCAAGTAGCTTGACTTGTTTCTTTAGCTCGTCTATCCGGTCTTGCAGTTGAGCTCTTTCAGCTTATGAGGTGCACGTGGCTGTCTCGCACCTCCGCATTGCTTCCTTGTTTAGTGTCTTTGTGCTGATGGCAATCTTTAAGACGTCTCTGTGTCTTTGGAGGTACGGACAGCCCAGGCATCTTGCTCCATGCTTGCCAAGGCAGATGGCGCACTTTCTCTTGTCACTGGGAGCTCGGGAGTCCTTGTCCTGTTTGGCCAGCAGGCATTCCTTGAAGGCGTGGTGTTCGGCGCAGTATTGGCAGATCTCTATCTTGCTGCGGCATGTTGTTCTGCTGTAGCCGGCCCTCTAGCATCTTGAGCATTGAGTGATTCTTGGAATGAATCTTTCAGGCTGTTGTATTTTCTTGTTATCGATACCTGGCCTGGTATCTCGCTGCCCTCAGTCGTCACCACCGCTAAGTGTCGTAGGGATCTTGGAGTATGTCAGAATCCGCCCCGCCCCACGATTCGGAAATGGAGATTCACCTGTTGTAGCTGATTCCGATTCACTTTTGCGAAAAAAAAAAAAAAAAACCACAACTTTCCACCACATGCCAACCAGCCTCCGTGGGCTTAGTTATAATCGTGGCGGTTCATAGTGCGGGATAAGTTTGTCTAGTTTTCTGCGCCAGTGTTAGCTGGCTTATCGGTTTGCAAAGTTTATGTCTGTGATGTCAGCTGGGGGATTGTTTGGCCGGCAAGTTTTTCCATGAGTCTTTCTCCTCTGGCGGTGTTTAATTGTCATTGTTGGCTACTTGTACTTGTGCGTTTCGCTTGGATAGATACGTCTGGCACTGAGTTGCGATTCGTAGATCCATTTGTCGGCTCGTATTCTTCTTTGTCGTTCCCTCTCGTCGTATCTATCCAGCTCATATTTTTCCCAATACTTTTCGGGAATTAAAGTTGCTTTGTCTTTCTCTTCTTGACTCCGGTTGTCTTCACGTGTGTCGATAACCTCCTCTGGGCTTTCTTCAGGTGTCTGGTGGGATTCTGGTTTTCCCTTGGGCTGCTTGGGCATCGTGGCTGGACTACTGGCTTCATCTTGCTGTTTCTGATTGGTCTGTGGTTTGGCTCCATCATGCGTCTTTTTGCCTCCTTTTTTTGTGTATTGTCTGTAGGAGTTTTTCGATGTTTTCTTGTTGGACTTCATCTTGCGGCTTCTCTGTGTTCTTTTCCGTGTCTTCTGCTGGTTTGATTTGGGCTGAATTCCTTTCAGTTCTTAGTATTTCTCTCTCTGCTTTGATGTCTCGTAGAACCGCTTCATTCTTCTTTGTCGTTTGCACCGTGTGCTGCACCTCTTGTTTGATGTTTTGCTAGATCTTCTTTATTTCAGCAAGGAGTTTTTCATTGTTGCTGGTTGGTGCCGGTGTTTGAAGTAGCTTGATATGTTTCTTTAACTCGTCAATTTGGCTTTGTAGTTGTGATCTTTCAGCTTGTGAGATGCACGTGGCTGTCTCGCACCTCCGCATTGCTTCCTTATATGGTGTCTTTGTGGTAATGGCGTGTCTTTGGAGGTACGGACAGTTCAGGTATCTTGCTTCATGCTTACCCAGGCAGTTGGCGCACTTTATTTTTGTTGTTGGGTGCTAGGAAGTCCATGTCCTGTTTGGCCAGCGGACACTCCTTGAAGGCGTAGTGATCGGCGCAGTATCGGCAGATCTCTGTCTTACTGCAACATGTTGCTCTGCTGTGGCCGGTCCTCTGGCATCTGGAACATTGAGTGATTCTTCAGTCGTCACCACGGCTAGCGTCGTAGGGATCTTTGAGAATCCGCTCCGCCCTCAAGATTCCGATGTGGAGATTCTATTCTTGTAGCTGCTTCAGGATCTGTTCATCTTTCAGCTCCACTTGGATACGCTTGACAACCCATCTGATCGTCTGTGAGTCGGTGTTTTAGACTCTGGTGTCTTTCTCCTCACTCTTCTTCTCAGCTGTCTGGGCTCTTGTCTGTGGTGGGTTATCGTCGATTTTCCTCGTGGTAGCTTCATTTTATGTTACTTGAAGTTATTGTTCTTTGCTGCAGCTTGCCGGCAGATTCTCTCCGCTCGTCTCTTCTTTACGGTTTTGGCTGCTCCCACGCTGCACATCTTTTGAGTCTGTTTCTCTTGGTGTTGGTCTTGCCACGTGACATTTTCCTTCCCCGTATCAGGCTTCTTGAACTGTTTGGGTGACTTGTTCTTGAAAGCGCTCACAGTTGCGAATGGCGGCGATGATTGATTAGGGTTGGGTTGGTGTGAATATGCTGTTTATTATCTGTCGTTTTGCGGACATGGGTATATTTGGATGTTTCAATATGGGTGATAGTTGGTATGTAAGTGCACTAGCTTTTTGACATCTGATTACGATTTCTCTGTCCAATCTGCCATCTTCTGTGATCATACTTCCAAGATATTCGAATTCTTTAACTTGTTTCAGAGATGTGCTATTTATCTGTATACTTAGCGGACCAGGCGATCTTCTAACTTACATTACTTCGGTTTTGGCTGTGTTTATACTCATATTGTATCTGCTGCATGTTGAACTCAAATTACTAATATGATTTTGCATTCTGCCCTCGACGCTATAAAACAGGCACTGATCGCCTGCAAATACAAGTTCACTTACTTCCTGTTGATCAGTTGTTTCATCTGAAGTAAAGAATTCTAAATTTTCTGAATCTGTCCTGTCAAGGCTTGCTTCTTTGGATATTCTGTACTAGCAGTACTTCAGGGAAATGTTTTGTCACCGGATAGCTTCTCCCTCTATAGCGAAGCAATAATGAGAGAGCTCAAAGAGAAGCCAAGAATACTGATCGAAGGTTATAATCTAAAGCATTTACGCTATGTAGATAAAACAGTGTTTGTGGCAAATAATACAAAATATTTGTGTAGTTCTTGATTAGAGAACCACCGTCGGACAGTGGAGGATTTTATGTCGCTGTTGGCTTTCACATCTTTGAATTCACTTGGTCCATGTGCAGATGCTGGTTTCTCTGGCAGAAAAAAATAATGTTATATATCTTAATATCTAACTATCTATCTCTCTATCTACCTATATTCCTAGCTATTTATCTCAACATCTACATATCTTCCTAGCTATCTATTTTAAAATCTACTTATCTTCCTACCCACCTAAGTAGTATGTAGTTGGGTTTGCATGTTAGGGGGCGCTCGTCAAGACTCTTCCTTGTCTATCAAGCCTGTGTCCTTAGTACTCTTCTTTATAGCAGTGAAGCTTTATTAATTTACTGGTCTCACTTAACAAAGAGGCTCCTCATTTTTCAAAAAGGCTCCTAATTTTTTTTCTTCAAATTTCGCGGGTTTCTTCCGGATTTCGTAACTATTCATTCATTCATTCATTCATTCATTCATTCATTCATTCATTCATTCATTCATTCATTCATTCATTCAGTAGCATGTCCTTTGCAGAACCTCGCTCCCATAACAACCTTCCGGAAAACCTCTCGATCATAAGCAAGATGTCCCGCGTCCGATACACCCATCTGGAGATCATCCGCCACATCCTGCACCCATCTTCTCTTTGGCCTTCCTCTTCCTCTCTTCCCAGGCATATACCCCTCCATTATTGTTCTCTCCAAACTTTCGTGACGTTTCAAGTGACCAAAATATTTCAATTTTCTTTGTTTTATCGTCTTTAATAGCCAATCTTCTTCAATATTCAGCCCGTGAAATTTGGATACATTTGTTGTTTTCTTTATCCAAGATATTATTAGAACTCGTCTATAACATTTATATTCAAAGGCGTTTATGCGCTGTTCAGCTTGTTTAGTAAGTATCCAGGTCTCACAGTCGTATGTTGCAATGGGAAAGATGCATGATCTTAAACATCTGATTTTTCTAGTTCTGTCTGTCCCTCTCCACAATTTATTCGGTTCTTTTAGTCTTTGAAGAGCAATAGCTATTCGTATTTTAACTACTTTCATTGTGTCACCATTGTTGGTAATCAATAACCCAAGATATTCAAAATTGTCCACCACCTCCAATTTCCCCTCATTAACATATATTTCTGTTTTCATAGTAGTTGTATCTGTATGCATAATCTTTGTTTTTACTATAAGATATAAGCTGTGATTTTCACTATTCAATTTGGATGAGGTTATTAGATTTTCTATACCATTTTGTGTTGTGATTAGCAATATTGCATCATCAGCATATCGAATCTCTGGTATGTCATGACCACCGATATTTAGGGCATCATATCCCTGTCTCTCCCCCGATGTGTCTCCACCTTGACGTGGTGGGGGAGCTTGCGTGTCCCATAGACCCCATTTGCTTGCCGATGGGTGAAAAATTACATATCGGACAGCTTATGGGATAGGGACCAGACTAAGAGAGACACAACCTGCTGCTCTGCAGGCATAGACTGAGGATAGCAGTCAAAATTTAAATGAGGTGCACAAAGGCAGAATCTCTTGGTCCGGACAAAACTCTTAAGGCTCCCTGTCGAGGGCTGTGGCTGAACGCCTCTAAGCCACAAAACCCTCGGATCTTAGAGCCAGGCTGATACCCGTCTACCGGAAAATAGAAACATGATACTGAACAAGCTACATGCTCAGGTCTGATACATGTTCGAAGGCTCCCAGCTGGGGGATATGAGAGTTTCCCGGATGAAGGGGCCTGGCCGTTTTCTGTTCACTGCTGCACGAAGGTAAGGTGCTGAGCCGGCAGCACATGTAGCCTACCTCGTGAGCGAGTACAAAAAAGTCAGAAAAGTGCCCCAGTCGAAGGGTTACGGAAACTGTCTGTATCTAACTCATAGAGAGTGTAGACAAAAGTGGAATAATGTCTCATCAACGCGAAATGGAACGCACGGCGAGCGAACCTATTGCGTGGTCTGAAG
>JACEFZ010008710.1:17500-20032 GCA_014155875.1 Cepaea nemoralis
ACTAAACTAACTACCTAAACTAATTAACTAAATTAACTAACTTAACTAACTAAACTAAAGAAATCTAAGTTGTTATTGTTATGTTTTGTTATGAATTGTCATGTTTTGTTATGGTTAGTTTAGTTTATTGTATTTTAGTTTAATTAAGTTTAGTTTAGTTAGTTAGTTTAGTTTAGTTAATTCAGTTTGTAGATTAGTTAGTTAGATCAGCATACGGCTTGTGGTTCTCGATCTGAATCAGGATATCTAAGCTACATAATTAAACTAACTTAAAGAAGCAAAACTAAAGAGACTAAACTAAATACACTAAACTAACTAAACTCAATTACCTAACTAGACTAACTAATTAAACTAAATAACTAACTAAGCTAACAAAACTAACTAACTAAACTAACTAACGAAACTAATTAACTAAACTAACTACCTAAACTACCTAAACTAACTAAACCAACTAAACCAACTAACTAACTAACTAACTAACTAACAAACTTACTACCTGAACAAGCTAAGTAAGCTAACTAACTAAACTAAACAATTAAACTAAACAAACCAATTAAACTAACCTAACTAAACAAAAGTACCCAAACAAAACTAACTAACCTAAAAAAAAAACTAAAATAAACTATACTAAACTAACTAAACTAACTAACTAAAGTAACTAAACTAACTAACTAACGAAATTAACTAACTAACCTAACTACTGAACTACCTAACTAAACTAACAGACTAAACTAACTATCAAGATAAACTAACTAACTACACCGACTGACTAAACTAACTACACTAAACAAAACTAAACTGAAGTAAACTAAACTAAAAGAGCAAAACAGAATAAACCAGAACAAAATCGAACACAACCAAACACGACAGAACCTTACCGAACAAGAACAGACCAGACCAGAGCCGTCTCTTCCCGTCCCAACCCAACCCAACCCGATCCGGTCCATCCGGACCCGACCCGCCCCGACCCGCCCCGACACAAACCGACACGACCCGACACGACCCACTAACTAACAACTATCTATCTATCTAACTAACTAACTAACTAACTAACTAACTAACTAACTAACTAACTAACTAACTAACTAACTAACAAACTAACTAACTAATAAACGAACAAACAAATAAAACAGATAAACAACCTAATTAACTAACTAACTAACTGACGAACGTAACTAACTAACTAACTAACTTACTAACTAACTAACTAACCAACAAAACTAAGTAATGTAACTAACCTAAATAAACTAAACTAACTACCTAAACTAACTAACTAAATAAACTAACTTAACTAACTAAACTAAAGAACTCTAGGTTGTTATTGTCATGTTTTGTTATGTTTTGTTATGTATTGTTATGTTTTGTTATGGTTAGTTTAGTTTATTGTATTTTAGTTTAATTTAGTTTAGTTTAGTTAGTTAGTTTAGTTTAGTTAGTTTAGTTTGTAGATTAGTTAGTTAGATTAGTTAGTTAGTTTAGTGTAATTAGTTTGTTAGTTTAGATAGTTTAGTTAGTCTGGTTAGTTAGTTCGGTTAGTTAGTTAAGTTTAGTTAGTTTAGTTAGCTGTATTATACTGTATGTGTTTCTATGCGTGTGTGTTGGTATTAATACAACTGTTCAGAACACAATTACGGAAAACACACTCACAACATATAAGCACAGGGAAAACATTACAGTGACTATATTAAAAAATAATATACGAATGAAAAGACGACTAGAAAATGAAAAAAAAACAATAAATGAAACAATGTGCTACTTGTCCTAAAATCCCAGGCTGCGGTTTACAAGTGGTGTTAGCTAACATGTAGAATCAAACGGGACCTGCCCCGCCATACACGAAGGGAATCAGCATACGGCTTGTTGTTCTCGATCTGAATCAGGATATCTAAGCTACATAAATAAACTAAATTAAAGAAACAAAACTAAAGAAACTAAACTAAATACACTAAACTAACTAAACTCAATTACCTAACTAAACTAACTAACTAAACTAAATAACTAACTAAGATAACAAAACTAACTAATTAACTAACTAACGAAACTATTAACTAAAACTAACTACCTAAACTACCTAAACTAACTAAACTAACTAACTAACTAACTAACTAACTGACTAACTAACTGACTAACTAACTAACTAACTAACTAACCAACCAACTAACCAACTAACTAACTAACTAACTAACTAATTAAACTAATTAACTAACTACTAACTAACTACCTAACTATCTAACTAATAACTAACTAAGTAACTTACTACCTGAACAAGCTAAGTAAAGCTAACTAACTAAACTAAACAATTAAACTAACTAACCAATTAACTAACCTAACTAAACAAAAGTACCAAACAAAATTAACTAACCTAAAAGAACTAAAATAAACTATACTAAACTAAGAAAATTAACTAACTAAACTAACTAACTAACGAAATTAACTAACTACCTAACTACTGAACTACCTAACTAAACTAACAGACTAAACTAACTATCAAGATAAACTAACTAACTACACCAACTGAAAAACTAAAACTAA
>JACEFZ010008711.1:0-21999 GCA_014155875.1 Cepaea nemoralis
TATTTGTGCTTCATAGATTATACTAAGGCATTTGATAAAGTAAAACATGATGAACTGATTAAAATGTTGGAAGATATCAACATTGATGGAAAAGATTTAAGAATAATAAAGAATGTTTACGGAACCAAGTAGCAGCAATTAAAATGGGAAATAAGAGGGTAGTTTACGAACGATAAAGCTAGGAGTACGACAGGGATGTGTCTTGTCACCGGATCTCTTCTCCCTCTACAACGAAGTAATAATGAGAGCGATCAAAGAGAAGCCAGGAATACTAATCACAGGTTATAATATAAACAATATATGCTATGAAAATGACACACAATATTGGTTGCGGATAATGCAGCAGATCTACAACAATTGTTGGATATTGTAGTAACAGAAGAGGGCAAAGAAAGGACACTCGACACTGGGGATGTTAATTACAAGAACCTCTGAAGTCGGAGTGGGTTTGCCTGATGTCGAGGGATCCTGGTAATAAGGAAAGCTACCCCACACACAAATAAAGAGTCCAGTTGGACTACGCAAGTTAAAAGAGAGCGAACAAAAACAAGACCTTGTTATTTCAGTAGCTTCCCTGATCAACTATATTCTCTCTGTGGCTTCCTTGGGAGACATTTTAAAGTTTCTAGCAATATTTTGACATTTAGCAAAACATTTTGGTTTCAGGAAGCACTTTCTAAAAGCCTTCAAATACGTAATTTTAAGCAACTGTAAAATCTGTGGTTGCCTGTATGCCATTTACTATTGAATTCATTCAGCATCACGGGCGGGAGATTTCATCACATGTAAAATATGTAGAACAGGTCAGGTCAATGTAGCATTCTACTAGACGGAGATGTGAGTACGCAACATATCTTTGGTAATAAAGGCGAGACCAAGAGTTCTTGCAAAATTACGTAAAACATTTTGTAAAAGTTGTTTAAAAGTCTACAGGTCGACTTCATTGCACCTGGTTTTTATCCCATTTGGCTCCGTCTCTTTCCTCAGCGTGGAAAGCGTCACACAAAGCATGAACTCCCTAGCTCCAGCAATGACCCCCAGGAGTCTCCCAAAAAATTAACTCGTGAACCAAAGGACACAGCCTGGAATCAAACCCACAACCTTCAGAGCCTGAGTCAAACGGCTTGACCACTTCGCCACGGAGACTCCCTAGAATGACTCCTGATGTAGGGGAACGAAACACTGACAGCCGGTAGACTAGTGGCACATTATGTAGAGCCTGGAGAGTGCTCAGACCATCATGGACAGACAGATATGCAAGAGATCAGACAGGCAGACAGAGATAGACAGGCAGAGATAGATAGGCAGACATAGACAGACAGAAGTAAGGAATGTCACTGAAATGCAGATGTGTGCATGTGCATGTATGCTTTTTTTTTTTTGCTTAGACATACAATTATATAAGCACACATTAACAAGTGTCCATCACACTGTTATTTGAGAACATGATACATGAGTGAAAGTGTCAGAAAAGAACATCACATGATTGTAATAGTGCTGTTTTAGATAAAGAACATCACACACATATAAGTGTCCTTCACTATATTGTTTCAGAGAAGAACACCACACATATGTAAGTGTCCTTCACTCTACTGCTTCAGAAAATACACCACATATACGTATATGTCCTTCACTCTACTGCTTTAGAAATGCGCCACACATACGTATATGTCCCTCACCCTATTGCTTCAGAAATACACCACATATATGTATGTGTTCCTTATTTTATTTCTTCAGAAGTATACGACACATACATGTGTGTCCTTCACTCTACTGCTTCAGAAATAAACCACACATATGTATGTGTCCTTCACTCTATTCTTTCAGAAAAGAACACCACACATAAGCAAAAGTGTCCGACACACTGCTGTTTCAAAAGAGAACACCACACACACGTAAAAGCCCCTACCACACTACCTATAAAAGAACACCATACACACCTAAGTGTCCTTCATTAAAAAAAAACACAACAACAACAAAGAAGACAATAATAATGGTAAATTATCTCAAACGACAACTAGCCAAAAAACATTCCCATATATATGGCACATTACACCTTCCTTAGGTATTTATAATGCCCATGTTTAAACACTGCCTTAGTGAGTCATGTATTATTGATTATTTTTCATGCGTTTTAATGCTTATTGTTCTTTTGTTGTCAAAGATTTGCTTCATAAGTGATGTTGAATGAAAAAATGTATGAGAGGAAATAGAGAAGAAGAGCAAAATGCCAGACGGGCCTGTGTGCCCAATTCTTAACCCTTTGAAAATAAAGATTGTTCGTTCGTTCGTTCGTCTTAGAAAAGAATAACACATGTAAGAATATGTCACGCAACTGTTTCAAACAAGACAAGTCAGTAAAAAAACATGCCCAGCAAGCTGATGTTTTATACAACACCACATACGCGAACAAGTGTCCTTCTCACGGCTGTTTTAGAAAATAAAACAATGCACAAAATGGGCTTCAATTGAAAACCTTAAAAGTGTTCTAGAAATTACAATAACCATGCCATTGTCTTATAACCTGTCAATATTGTTGTTAAGGATGTCAATAGTGTTAATCATGTGCAAATGAACACTGTGATGTCATAAGGACAGTTCAAAGATGGCCACCCTACTTTTGTCATGCGCCAAAGAGGAGCAGCATTCTGTTATCCGTTTTTTGGTCAGTAAAGGGGTGAAACCTATAGAAATGAAGGAATGAAGGTTCAATATGGCGGTGCATGCCTGTCAGTCTAGCAAGTGTATATGAGTGGAGTAGGAAATTTCAAAACGGCATTCCTTCTAAGACAGACTGGTCATGACTGAGTCAGGCACACCAAGTAGTGACCCCAGAGTATTTTTTTTCTACAGGAATCCAAGCACTTTATCACCGCTGGAGGACTTGCATAGAACGCAGTGGTGACTACATCAAAAAATACATGATATATTTGTTCTTTACATTTTTTTTTCAGAATACATCCCCCCACCCCAAAAAAAAAAAAAACTTCACAATTTCATTTGAATCCCCCTCGTAACAGTAATTAAAACTCATTGAGACATCACGACTGCCAGTGTGTACATATAAGTGACACAGTTAACTGTCACCTCTACAGTTTATTGTGTCAGGGAAATCAGGTTACCAGCCGCAGACAATCACCAATCAATTCCACAATCTAACTGTTTACATTGCAAGGTAGACAACTCAACATGACATGAAATATTCACAACTGCTTAATTTGATCACAGCCCCTGAAACACATTCACGGTGTAGGCAGAATGCATGCTGGAGCTTGCACCTTTCAATGTCACTGATTCGGTATTGATTTTGGGAGACCTATAATTTACTAGCTAGTCACTTCCCCTCGTGGCAACAATGGTAGCACACTTGCCTGCCATCTGGTGCTCATGAGTTCACATCCTCATAAAAACAGAGATTTATTTTTTTTTAAAGATCAGCCATTAAATGGGTGCGAGGAAATATCTTGGAAAATAAAGGAGGCCATCGAGATACTGGCCACATCGTCCATTGAGTGTTGATTGGTCTACACAAATATGCTTTCCCTGGTAGAAGAAATGGTAGCAAGTGGGTAGCACACTTGTCTGCCACCTGATAGTCATGTATTCAAAATCCAATCACAACGGGGATTTTGTTTTTGTCTTTTGACTAGCTTATAATGGTTCGCCGGTTCCTTGTGTGTCAGGTCTTAGTCAGATATGACCGAGCTACCGTATGACAGTAGACGGTACTACCTGCTTTCTGTTAGCAGCGCCGAATGTTGGGCAGTGCTCACCAAACCTGACACCCCACATTGTGCCAACGGCTTTGGGCGGAGGAGTGCAATTGGTAGGGTACAAGCCTTACCCTAGTGCGAGGAAATGCAACCTAAAGACTAAATGTCATGGCAGGGCAGACCAGACCCTAAGCCTTGGTCAGCAACTGGTCTAGGATGGAAGCTCCGACAGGCAGAAAGAGTACTGCTTTGCTGATCTGGCAGCTTCTGCAGCTTGTCGCGTTCCAGATATATTGGGTTACCTTTCCTCTGGAGTAAACTAGATAGGCCAAGAGAGGGATCATGCTGCATGGGCAATACACGGTCTCTAAATTCAACCCAGGCTTTGTGTTATGGAGAGGTATAACTCCATTTTACAAACTATCGCCTGTCATAACAGCAAGGTGCCAGTCAGACAGTCAATGGGTGTGAGGAAATGATCTTAGAAAATAAAGGCAGCCAGTGAGATACTGACCCCCGGTCAAATGAGTGTCGATTGGTCTATACAAGCAAAATAAGGGTCTACCACCAAATAACAAACATGGCTTACGGCATGCAAAAAGGTCCTTCACTTTGACTTGACATTTCTAGGTCACTGAACCAGTTCTGGTCACATTTCACACCTAGACACTTCCTCTGATGGCAATGGTAGACAGTGGCTAGTACACCGGCCTGCCACCTGGTCGTCATGAGATCAAAACTCCATCAAAACAGATTTTTTTTAAAAACTGAGCAGCCTGTAATGGATATGAGGAATCCATCCATCATGTGCCATGTCGATAATCGTGGGCGGTCATGACTCGCCATCTCACTCGATCACCAGTCATGGATCAGCTCCGTGTTTCTGTCTCGACCATGCCATGTGGCAAAGCCATTCAGGTATTTACTTCTCGGTCTTCCCCTTGGTCTCTTCCTTCGATCTTGCAAGTTGTCACCAAGTTCTCCAAGTCATTTCTTCTCATAACATGCCCAAAACAATTTGACTGTCTACGTCTAATGTCTCTAATCAGTTTACGATCTTCATTTATTTCTTGAAGGACTTGTTCATTGGTTTTTCTGTCTGTCAGTGGTATTCTTTGCATTTTCCTCAGAAGCCACATTTCCACAGCCATCAGATGTTTTTCAGCTTGACTGCTCATTTTCCACACTTCACATCTATACAAAAATACAGGTTCTATGTAGCACTTCAACACTCTTTTATGAGGAATGCTCTTGGGAAAAGGCAGCCAGTATGATACTGACATGGTTGGTTAAAATGTGAGGCGAGCACCATATACCTAAAATACTTCAAGAGGCAGGGAAGGGTCGTGTGCTAACATGTGTGGTGTACTCAGAAGGTGTCTGTAGCCACAAGCCTAGGGTAGATTTCACACCCGACCATGACTATGAGACAGCTCTTCGTGATATGGCCTACACATTGGCTGCGTCCTTGATCTGACTTACATCCAAAGACTGCCATGTACAAGGCAAGTCATTAAGTAACAGGAAGTTTATTACAAACATTATTTTTACAATAGTGCGAACCAGATAATTTATGTGTGTTTATCTCAATATAGTCACCCTGCCTGGCAACATAATTTGTCCACTAGCTAGTTGATGCCTTCTAGGAAAAAGTTGTTGAATATAACCCTAAACAAATTTGGCACCACCTCCATTTCCTTGTTATGTGCAAGCTTCGGACATCACAAATGTTTTTTCAAGGGTCCAAACAAGTGAAATTGTGATGGTGCCAAGTCTGGACTGTATGCATGTCAGAGCACATAGTGATCCCAGTATGAGGACAGGCATTGTCATGCAGCAACAATACTCCTTTTGTGAGAAGTCCCCAGCATTTTGATTGTATCACATGCTTCATTTTGTTCACTAGCATGTTACTGTATCGAGCAGTAGTCAGTTTCACATCTTTCCTCGTTTTTCTACCACAGCACAAGTCAATAGTGGGGTAGTCATTTTGTAATCACTATCGTGTCATGCAAACTTCTCAATTCTCACGAACCCTACATGGGGTATTGCTTAAAAGCCATTTGGTGTCCCGAAATAAGATTTTCTGATGTCCACACTCTTCCATGCACTTTATAATAAAATTCCTGTCACTTAATGACTTTCCCTCATAAATGTGAAGCTCAAGTTTCAATCAGTCCTTCCCAGCCTACTTCTTCTAATTTCATTCACTATTCCCAGTCTGCTGATCTACACAGCATGTCATCCTCAGTTTGAGGTTTTGTGTCAAATTGATTCAGTGTGATTGTTTGGATGACACCAAGGCCTCGGCTAAGTGATTTTGTCATAAATCTAGCTGTATCAGTGTCTTTGTTTTTGTGTGTGTGTGTGTGTGTGTGTGTGTGCTGACAAAGACTTTCTAGCCACAACGACCATCTGTCTTGCCTTACTGTGTTGTTGTAAAGCTGGCCAGTTTCACGTTCCGTTTCTGTTGATTTACTCACATGCTGATATTGCCAACCCCACTGGTATCTAAGCATGGTGAGGGGAATGAGACTTCTGTAACAGGCTCCCAAAGAGATGGTATTTTGATGCAGGGTTTTCAAGAAAGTCTTTACATTATTTTATCTGAAAACCATATTCCCCCCATTTTGCTATCATCCACATTTTTGCACATGAATTCTTTTCCCCAACTTCTTGGTGAATGGTTCATGCTACCAAACACTATAATAATCTACAAGTTAGTGAATAAATGATTTAAACTCTGGCTGAAATATTTAAAACACATAGTCACTGATATTGTTTGAATGTGAAGCATTTGTTATCCCCATGGTAATCGCAAATTTTAAAATGAACATCTTTCTGTCAACACAAAATTGGTTGGAACCGCCTAATTGCTAGAGCCTCAGCTGAAGTGTAATTCATTTATTCACTTCATATGATATATAATTCTACAGTGTGCACCTGACGAGATGCAGTGAAATATGCCAGGCAATAAATCCTGCAGCATACAGTTTGTGGCTTCTGTTTCAATTCACTAAGGGAACAGATTGTTTTGAATAATGTTACTGTCAGTTCCTAAAAAAAAATTAAGCAAGATCATTTTGGAGGAGAGATTAAGTGATACCACTGACAAACAGCTAGGTCATGATCAGAAGTCTGCTGACCAAACAGATCCAGCATTGACCAGACAGATCCAACACTGACCATATAGCCACATTATGCTAATTATATCGCGAAGCAATGAACTGAACTCACCACTTTTTATTAGATTTGTGGATTATTAAAATAGCAGTATTGATACGGAATCATTTTAAAAATTGATGAGGCACTATAGGATGCCAGAGAAAACCACTAAATAAAGGAAATATACAGACACAGCCAGTCTCCCTGGCAAAGAGTTAAGGACGCTGTTCGTAATCCCATATACCCACATACGAAACATAGCTGCACGAGATTCGGCAGTGGATCCCGTCGCGTTGGTATCTTAACCCTTTACATGGCAGAACGGCCATTTGCGGCCGATGCCTTTAACGAGCAAATCGGCCGATTCTGTCCGATACTATTATGCATTGTAAAAACGCGATTTCTCGGCCTTACGATACTTCCGATGGCTACTTTCGCTTTCGCCGATAGCTTGACAACGTGGCCGCCATTTGTAAACGCCGACTATGAATTTGAACAGACTTTTACTGACTTTTTTTGATAGTTTTCGGGGTTTTTACGCTTAGTTTTTCAAAACGGATTTTGGCGATTCTTCAAGTGATAGCCGAGATTTCGCTAGGTTCAATTTAAGTGACATTAAAGGGCACGAAGTTGACTATTAATCGAAGCTAGATATCAGTGAAAAGCGTTACTTTGCATTAGCAGTCTGAGTCGGACTTTAAAGAAAGTGATTATGATTCTGAAAATGTGTTTGTAAATTGCCGTATAGATGACGGAAAATCACAAACAACATGCTGTATTTCGTAAATATTTGTGTTCATATATGGATTACCGACAACAATCATGTGAGTAACATATTCTGCATGCTTTTCCCTTCATTGTGTTGTTTATTTAACTAAAATCGGTTGACTAACACCTTATTTATGATGCTTTTACTAACGCAACCCGAAATTTTACCGAACCTGAAAAATTCTTGCCCGTTCAGGGCTAAAAAACAGGACAAGCGTCTGCCCTGTAAAGGGTTAAGGAAGATATGTGAGCCGGTCGTTCAGAAAGCAATGGCAAACTACTGAACGTAAAACCTGCCAAGACATCAACAGCAACTGAAAAATGCTGGTGCTGACTGCAATGTCCTGTAAATAGAATATGCACACACAAAAAAGTACAGACACATGAAATTCAGTTCTTCATGAGGGAAAATTACAGATAAGTTTAAAATAAGAACAGGTATGTGACAGAAACTACCATTAGAAAAGGAATTCAATGGACTGACAGTTTAGTTTAGTTGAAGGATCAACATCACGGCACATGGGTGTAACAGTCTGCAGAAACTCAGCTCAGTGCATGAACTCCGTAGCACCGGCGAGGGTTCTGAAATACTTTGGGTAGATTTTTAACTCGAAATTTTGCCCGGGCAGCGCCGTTAGGCTACTCTTTGTTGATTTCCAACTGCCAAGGGATTTTTTACGTGCGCAACAATACACACGGGCGTCCGATGTCACTACCCAGAGACCAGGGGACATTTTATTACTAGAAGTCCACGTGAAAAAACCCAGTCCTCACCTGGGCTTGAACCCGGGACCTCCAGCACTCTAGGCGGACACTCACCATGCCTCGAGACCACTCAGCCCCCCTGAAGACTGACAAATCAGCTCAATTATCTCGACTTCACTGACTGAAGACATTGGACTTCCTTCTTTCACTCACACAATGCAGTCTTTTTCCCACTGGCACACAAGAGAGATCAGATGCAGAAGGATAGTGTAGCAAAAGAAAAGATTGAACAGTAGTCTAAGTTAAGTTGATTGAAGTGAGGGCCTGTGCTTCAAATGAAGATATAGGGCTGAAGTAAGTGCCAGAAGAATAAGAAAGGGGGGTTCAGATATGTATTATTATATAATATTACACAGAAGTAATATTATTATTAATAAGTATTTTCTCATCCACTTCTGATTGACAGAAGTTCTGTGGCTCGGCGGCTCTCCACTGTCCATGTGAAGAAACTAAACATTCCGCTGTGTTGGTTCTATTTATATTTTACAAAGTACAACAAATATCAAGGCACAAGTAAACAGTATTGTGTAAAGATAAAGTGTTAAACCAGCAACAAGTTAAAAGACAACAGTAGAAGTAGAAGAAAATTATTAAAATGCGGAATTATCACGGTTGTTTTTTTACTTCTTAAAATGATGCCAGACGCGCCGCACGCCAAGTTATCTTATTTTCCTTCCGTCAGGTAGCTTATATAACATATTTACGTGCACATTATTTAAGTTCATTTCTTAAAATGTTTAATGCAGACAAAGGGATACAGAATACAATAACAGACAAATTCTGACCTGTCATTTGAGGGTCTACCAGACATTGGAAATGAAAACATCCGCCATTTGCAATATCGCTTGCTTCTATTGACCCCGTGTCCGGGTTTTTTAACTACCGAAACTAACCGAATGTTGTTGGCGTAACGGCAATGTGGTGTTTGTTCATCAAGAATGATAATGACCGTTTACTCCATCCAGTGGGTTGAAAGTTTGGGGCCGTTAGTTCTAAGATGGATGGTAAGGCCTATTTTGGCTCGAAATGTTCTCTGACAAAATGGGCACATAATGCTTGAAGTTCCAGGAGGAAGTACTCCTGTAGTGGTTTTTCGGTCCAGATTTTTGTTCATAGCTCTTGCAGTATTGGTTGCTTCGCAAGTGATTACACCCTTACTTATGTAATGATAAACAATATAAAATGACACAAAGTAAACTCTTGATCACTTTCTGCTATAAGTAACACGGTACTGCTAGTAACACGGTATCGTCAGCAAATCTAAGATTGTTTATGATTCTTCCATTGATGTTGAGTGCAGGCATTTCAACTTGTTTAAAAATTCTTTATGTGTATACTATACAGTATAGGTTGAAGAGGCTTGGGGATAGTACACATCTCTGCCGCACTCCTCTTTTTATCTCTAAAGGCGACGAATAGTTATTACCGCATCTAATAGCCGCCACTTGTTCCGAGGCGATCTCCGTCTGTCTGTATGTCCATATGTCCTTTATGCGTTCGCGAACGGCCCATCCGATTGAGATGAAATTTTCTACACGTCTTCCTTTCATTCCAGCGCAGCCAACTGTGATATTTTTTTAGTGTGAAATCGGCTGCTTACTGAATATTATTTAATTTTCCATTTTTCATTATAATTTCTATACAGCAAGGGGACTTAACTCTGTAAAAGTTATTTCAATGGGCATAACTTTTAATAACTTTTGTGTATAACTTATAGTCATATTGTTGCATCGTTTTCAAAGATTTATAAACTCTGTGTCTATAGTTATGTACCGGCATATGAGTTATAATAAATAATGATACAATCTTTAAGGCATTTTCAAAGTTTTCATAAAAATAATGCACAATGCATAACATTGTAACTCATCTTTTTATGCTTAAGAAGTTACTGTAGTCATGCAGGTGATTAGAAAGAGTTTTCATTAATAATAATGGATGGTGTGTGGAAGGACATTCTTTTAAGTTACTTTTTTTGTTGTATGAATTTAATGAGACGCTACCCGCCAGGAGCTGGGCAAAGCCACGCCGAGTCAAATAGATAGACAGACCCACCTTTTCGCTGCAGTTGTCTACAGGCATATGCGTTAAAATCCTCCTCCTCCTCTCCCCTCCTCATTTAATTCATATAAGTAGTCATATAAGACAGACAGACAGTCGGGAACGGGAACTTATATGACTACTTATATGAATTAAATGAGATGCTCGCCATCAGGGGCTGGGCGAAGCCGGGCCGGATCAGACAGACAGACAGACATATAGACAGACAGACAGACAGATAGATAGTCGGGAACGGGAACGGGAGCTTATATGACTACTTATATGAATTAAATGAGATGCTCCCCACCAGGGACTGGGCGAAGCCGGGCCGGGTCAGCTAGATAGTCTATAAAATAAACATATATACTTTTTTGAACTTCTATATATTTTTTTTTAATTAACATCCTCAAACAGATAATTGCTTCTCTGGTGCCGCTGTTTTTGCGGAGACCAAATTGTTCTTCAGCTAACTCCTCATCTAATTTATGTTGAATTCTTTCTTATATGACCTTGAGTAGTATCTTAGTTATGTGGCTCATTAAGCTAATAGTTCTGTAATCCTCACACTCAACAGCTCTTGGCTCAGAAGAAAGTTAACACCAAATATCTGGATCAAGAAAACTGCAGGAGCTGCCGAATGAGCAAAGCAATGCTCTTAGGCCAGTTGTCGACCAAGGCTTAGAGCCTGGTCTGCCCTGTCATGGCATTTAGACTTTAGGTTGCATTTCCTCGCACTAGGATCAGGCTTGTATCCTCCCAATTGCTTTCCTCCACCAGAAGCTGTCGCACAGTTAAGGTTGTTGGGTTTGGAGAGTGCCTCCCAACATTGGACGCTAACAGAAAGCTGTTAGCACCATCTACAGTCATATAGTAGCTCAGTTATATTTGACTCAAACCTAACTCACATCAAGGGAATACGTTTACCCATAAAAATATGAACATGCATTGTTACAAATATAACGTATTGGTGGGGGGGGGGGGGGGGGGGGGGGGGAGATATCTGAATAATATTGTGTTCTATTTTGCGTTCACTCGCTTCGAACTAAAGCGTTAGGCCATGTAGGATACGTGTACTATTAGGGTATTTTTTTAATGACCTGTGCAGTGTCTTAAAAATATTGCCGGTCCAAGTTTTGTATTTACCTATTACCTTGCGTAAACTTTTTACAGAGGTGAATACAAAACTTGGACCGGTAACATTTTCAAACACTGCACAGTCATTACAATACACCCTATACATCAGGTAGTTGTCACTACTGGGGAATTCACTGGACTGATGTGTAAAATAGCTGTCTCAATTATCAGTGCCCCTCGCCAGCAGGCGAATCCACTCCGACTTCTGAGGTTCTTGTAATTTAGGTAAAGAAAAAGAAGTCAACATTTTAATCCAGCTGACCAGTGAAAAGAGAATCATCGTCAAGTGCCTTACCGGTTGGCGCGGACGATCAAGTTTCTCCACAATTTGCGATCTCTGACGGCGTGGATCAATTCATTTGTTTAATCCCTTTCAGGCCATGACACAAGAATGTCAAGAATTTTCTCTCGCTGTCTTCGTCTATCTCTGTTTCCACAAATCTTTCCGATTGTCACAACATGTTCCAGTTTTTGTCTTCTCATAGTGGGACCAAAACATTAAGACTGCCCTTTTCTGATGTTTGTGATAAGTTATCTTTGCAACTTAGCCTTCCTGAAAATGTCCAGATCGCTCATCTTTTTAATGACTGATTGAACATGAATATCAGTTATCAGTTATCAGTTGGGGTATCTTCATTGCACTCCGGACAGGTCCATAGGTGCTCAGATCCTCCCCCACCCCCCTCGGCATATGCATCAGCGTCCGGTGGCTATTAGTGCTAGTTCTGTGTTGGTTGACAAGGCAACTCGTTTTCCCAATGTACCTCTCGCACTTAGCCGTGCCGATTCTTACTCCCAAGTCTTTCATCCTGGACAGCGATGTGAATTCACTGACGCCAGAGTCCTCTGTTCTCGCCATATCTTTAAGGGCGTTAATAACATTGGCACGATCCCTGGGCTGGCCATCTGCAGAGGGTGCAGAGCCAGCCAGGTTATCATCTCGTTCATTTCCCTCGACTCCCGCATGTCCCGGGACGAAGATGAAGGTGACTTTGCGGACAACAAACTTCCGCAGTCAATCAGTCCACTGGCGACGTACAGATCCAGCTTCGACCTTCCGAATCATGTTCATTGAATCACTTAGTACACAAAATGAATAACTATACACGACACATGGCAATCCGTATGACAAAGCACGACAATATGATAGACAGAACTATATTCAACATACTTTAATACATTACACTATATTGAGAATTATATCTACTTTAATTTGTATGCACAATGAATACTAAACTATGTATAATATATGATAATCAGTATAAACATTCACAACGATATGATAAACATAATTTCATTATCCATATTTTCCCCTGCATTTCCTTTGCAGGGCATCGTTGTCAACATCAGCATCTTTCAGCTGATTATTGATTTCCTGGCAATACTACGCTCAGTAGTTTGCCATTGCTTTCTCAGCGGCCGGCTCACATACCCCGTAAGTTACCGATGCGATTCAAACCACTGCTGATTCTTACCGTCATCACGTTACCCACGAGAGTATACGAGATTACGGAGAAAAGTCATAACCTCTAAGCCACGAAGCCGGAGGTGAGGTATACCATGAAATAAAAAGATATCCCAATATCCTGTTAAATTCTCTTGAAATATAAGTAGGATAAACATTATACCCAACATAATATATTTCCTTACTGAATGTAAACACAGAAGCTTGAAACAATATACTGCACGCAGACATCAAAACCTTGCCTGGCATTCATATATTTAGGACGAGCATAATCAGATGAAGTTGCCATTTCTCTTGCTCGTATGACATGTCCGAGGAAATTATGCAAGTTATTCAGTACACATTTTGTGAGACTGTCTTTTGTGAGACTGGGTCAATCCCAGAACCCGGCTGGTCGGAAACAAGAGTTCTGCCACTGCAGGGGATTTGAACCAAACCACAGTCTTGGTACCCAAGAGCACTAACCACAACGTCACAGTGCCTGGGTGGTGTGTTTTATCTCATTTTGTAATAAACAACTTTCTCTATCTTTCTCTTATTGGTTACTAACTGTCATTCTGTAATAAACAACTTTCTCTACTGGTTACTAACTGCCATTCTGTAATAAACAACTTATCTCTATCTTTCTCTACTGGTTACTAACTGGCCATTCTGTAATAAACAACTTTCTCTATCTTTCTCTATTGGTTACTAACTGTCATTCTGTAATAAACAACTTTCTCTATCTTTCTCTACTGGTTACTAACTGTCATTCTGTAATAAACAACTTTCTCTACTGGTTACTAACTGCCATTCTGTAATAAACAACTTTCTCTATCTTTCTCTATTGGTTACTAACTGCCATTCTGTAATAAACAACTTTCTCTACTGGTTACTAACTGCCATTCTGTAATAAACAACTTTCTCTATCTTTCTCTACTGGTTACTAACTGCCATTCTGTAATAAACAATTTTCTCTACTGGTTACTATCTGCCATTCTGTAATAAACAACTTTCTCTATCTTTCTCTATTGGTTACTAACTGTTATTATGTAGTGCTTATAGTACCTTGCGGTGTAGGACGGGGGAGGGGGGGGGGGTTGGTTCTCTTGAGCCTGAGGAATTAAGGCCGCCTGGCTAGTGCAGTCGCCGCGAACTGTGCAGGTTAGGGTTTTTCTGTTTGCCTCCTACAAAGACCCACACTTTACTGCTTACCCAGTCCTCCGATTCGGCAGCGTGTTTCTTCCCACGGTTCCCATGAGGAGTTGGTTATGGTACCTCCTCTCTTTCCCACGAATGCGGCATTGGCGTGCTTTACCAGACTTTACTCCCAGTTTGGCCAATCGGAGTAGAATCGATGTCTAGTCAGTATCCACCAAATGAGTCCGTACTGCATTCATTACACCAGCCGTGTCCATGCCTCTTCCGTTGGTGCATTATTTGCCAGCTGGCCTGCGTGTTCGTTACCAATTCTCCACCATGTCCGGGTGTGTACAACCTAGTGACGTGATGTGAGATAAGGCGAGACTTCTGAATGCTGTCTTCCCATTCGGGGCGGTAGCTGCCGGTTGCAAATTTCTGCAGCATGTTCGGTACTTCATTTTTAATTCACCAAGTTGTTATTTTTAGCACTGACCTAGATCTAGTGGGAAATTAGATTTTGAGAATGGGGATACAGTGTATCGGGATTGTTTGCAGCACGTTGTAGCCCAAACCGCATGTCATTGTCTTTGCAAACTGTCCCCCAGATACATCAAGGACCTTGTGCACAAGCTATGGATATACACTCCGACGACAGTGAGTGCCTTCCGGGCCCAGAAACATTTACTGTATCCATCGATCGGTCTAGCAGTTCACCACACACTCAACCGGAAGTGATTGGCAACACGTTCAATTTATATGATTCTTTATTGCACAATGTTTGTCACTTCTCACTAATTACCGCACCCCCATACACAAGTTGCACAGTATATCAACACACCCCTACACCCACTATGGAATCACTCTGGTGTCACGGGATTTCCGGTGATTCCTTTGTTTGCGGTGAATTATAAATGAAGTACCGCATGTTCATAGAG
The DNA here is from genome assembly GCA_014155875.1 of Cepaea nemoralis. Classification (NCBI taxonomy): domain Eukaryota; kingdom Metazoa; phylum Mollusca; class Gastropoda; order Stylommatophora; family Helicidae; genus Cepaea; species Cepaea nemoralis. Next base: position 15,105 of record JACEFZ010008711.1, read on the forward strand.
TCGGATAAGGACGTGTGTAACTTCCCATTCTACTGCCCACGCCAGTGCTCTGGAGACAGCGATGACCTCATAGTCAGACTTGATGTAGTTGTCTTTAACGCGCCGTTACCTATCCGCTGTCCTATCCCTTCTCTTCCCCCACGAAGGCGATATGGGCGTGCTTGACCAGGCTTCACTCCCAGCCGCTACCCATTTTCCGTGGTGTGCTAATGTTGATCGCAGACAAGAGGGCAAGCCATTAAGTTGCCTATGTGAACATGTGGTTTCTGAACAAAAAATGCAAAGAATGCCATGGACGAAAAGAAAAACCAATGAGCAAGTTTAGTTTTAGTCGACGGATCAACATCACGGCACACGGGTGTAACCAATAATTGCTCCGTTCTACTCCTAACTCAAGCCTGACTCCGGATAATCTCAACTCAGTGCACGAACTCCGTAGCACCGGCGAGATCCTGAAATACTTTTGGTAGATTTTTAACTTGATATTTTGCCCGGGCAGTGCCGTTATGCTACTCTTTTTCGATTTCCAACTGCCAAGGGATATTTAACGTGCACAACAATACACATGGGCGTCAGATCTCACTACCCAGAGACCAGGTGCAATTTTGTTACTAGAAGTCCACGTGAAAACATCCCGACCCTCACTTTGGCTTGAACCCAGGACCTCCAGCACACGAGGCGGAGACCATATCTCGAGACTACTCAGCCCCCCCCCCAGCCTCCCCTTTGGTGGGTGCCAACAGAGGGGCAGCCATCTTTAAAATGTCCTCATGACATCACCGTGTTCGTCTGCACTGTGATGTCATGTCCTTAACACTCTTTACATCCTTAACGGGGGCTGAGTGGTCTCGAGGTTTGGTGTCCGCCTCGAGTGCTGGAGTTCCCGGGTTCAGGCCCCGGTGAGGACCGGGATTTATTTAAAAACTCCACCTGGGCTTCCAGTAATAAAATTTCCCTTGATCTCTGGATAGTGAGATCGGACGCCCGTGTGTATTGTTGCGCACGTAAAAAAATCCCTTGGCAGTTGGAAATCGAAAAAAGAGTAGCCTAACGGCGCTGCCCGGGCAAAATTTCGTGTTAAAAATCTACCCAAAGTATTTCAGGATCCTCGCCGGTGCTACGGAGTTCGTGCACTTAGCTGAGTTTGTCCAGACTCAGGTCTGAGTTAGGAGAAGAACGGAGCACTTGTGGGTTGAACCCGTGTGCCGTGATGTTGATCCGTCAACTAAACTAAACAAACTAAACTAAACAAAAGTACAGGTTCTATGAAGATCCTCAACATTTTTTCTCGTTGCAAATGACAAACTTTTTATTGGTCAGTACGTTTTCCATCTTGCAAAATGCTATCTTCGCCATGGCGATTCGTGTTCTTATCTCGTCAAGGCATCTCCCATCAGATGTTATGACTGTTCCGAGATAGTTGTACGCGTTTAAGAATATTTCCATTTACTTGTATATTATATTGTTGTGGCATTTCCTTCTCTCTTGTGACGACCATAATCTGTGTCTTCTTTGGTATGTATTATGTTGATACATTTGAACAAAAGATTGATTGATTGATTGATTTAGGAACCGACATCACAGCATTCGGGCATTCCCATAAGCGCTCCGTCACCATCCTCAGCAGCCAACGAAGAGTTACAACACCAATAGTACCAGTAGCAATCTGATTATAAGTCCGTCTCGCCTTTCCTCTGAGCGTTAAGCGTCGGCCAGATCCTTTCGTCACTCCTCGTTGTCTCATTCTTGCCAGATCATGGTAATCCATTTGCTTCTCCGAAGTGTACACGTGCTCCCACAAGGCCGCAACCACGTCTGCCTTGTCATGTATCAATACTCCACCAAGTTTTGCAGAGCCAGCCAATCTGTCCGCCTGTTCATTCCCCAGCACACCGGCATGCTCCGGAGAAAAGATCCAGGCGATGTTTGTCACCCGTGACCTCCGAAGCGAAGCAAGCCACTCCGCACGAAGCCTGCCCGTCCTCACCCTACTCAGCATGCTTTCTGAGTCAGTTAGAATCACGATGTGTGTTGTGCGTGTATCGTGTTCTCCATATAGCGGAAAGCTGCACTGACCGCCTCCATGTTGAACAAAAGAAAATATCAATAAGAAATTAACATGAAGAATGAAATGTTAATGTACTGAAATGACAACTAGTAGTTCATAAATGAAAATAAACTATAGGAAGTTTTGTGTGGTTCAGAAATGGCCACCAGCCCCAGCCCCGTGTGTGTATGTGAAACCTGTCAGGGAGGATAGCAACGCAGTTATTGAGTGCGGGCCTGTGTTGTTTACACTTCCGGGAAGATGTCGGCCCTGTACGAAGCTGATTACGGAACTGCTTATTATCGTTCAAACGATCCTATTAAAAATTTGAAGTTAAAGTAAATATGCACGTTTCTTTGTTGTTTAATATGTTTTATATCAGGTGCCAACTCTACAATGAAGGTTTGCTGTAACAGATCTATCTCCAGCCCCCCCCCCCCTCTCTCGTTCTCTCCCCCGCCCTTTTCGTGTGTTTTTTTTGTTTGCTCGCTTTGGACCCAAGCATAGTCCACACACATGATACCACTTCTAGTATACTGGACTGGTTTTAGCATGCAGGCTAGCGTTACCAGTGTCCCTCGCCATCAGATGAACCCACTCCAGTTTCAGAGGTAGTTGTACATGAGTACATGTTTCTTTGTAGTTTAAGTTTAACTACTTTTGTACATCAATTAATTGGCACTCTTCCAAATAACGGTCCTAAATTATTTAGTGTAAAAAGTATCCCTTACAGAGCCTCATTAGTTGATGATGTCGATCACTTCCGGTTCAGTGTGACGTGGACTGCTAGACCGATCAATGGATGCAATAAATGCTTCCTGGGCCCAGAGGGCTCTGACTGTCGTCGGAGTGTATATCTATTTCCACGTGTAACTGATAGGTATACACGCCGACGACTGTGAGGGCCCTCTGGGCCAAAAAAAACATTTATTTCATCCATTGATCGATCTACCCATCCACGTCACACTGAACCGGAAGTGATCGACAACACATTCAATGCTCGTTTCGATATGTACAATGTTTTCACAAAGAACATGCGTTTGGACAGTATTTACAACTTGTGTGCCACAATTTCCACATATAACTGTGAAATATTATTGGTAAATAATTCAATTTTCTCAGTTCTATATTTTAGTTCGTAGTGTTTCATATTTTTAAAAATTATATCACCTACTGAGGCCCTGTAAGGGATAATTTTTACACTAAATAATTTAGGACCGTTATTCGGAAGAGTGCCAATTAATCAGTTGCCATTCCACAGTGAAGGTTCATTGCAATGGATTTCAAACTCTCTCCCTCCCTCCCCCTCTCTCTCTCCCTCCCCCTCCGCTCTCTCCCTCCCCCCCTCTCTCTCTCTCTCCCTCCCCCCTCTCTCTCTATCCCCCTCCCTCTCTCTGTCTGTCTCTCTCTGTCTTTCTCAACTTTGTTGTACATAGACAGACTGCTGTTCTGTTCATCCATCTCTTGATGTTGTCTTCCCACTTGTATTGCTATCTATTTTTGTCTTGGCCAACCCTACTAGGTAGACTCATAATTGATAATGATTACAATAACAATTGTATTTGACAAACCCCCGAGCATTGGAAAAATTAAAACCCTAGGGCCTGGACTGAAAACATATACTGCATGCTAATTGATTTAACCTATTATGTCCCTTGGTTAATATATAATTATGTTTGACTTTGTTTTTTCTAGTTCACTCACCTTGAACGTGAGCATGTTCATACTGAACTGGTTTTTGCATATGGGCCAGCTTTCTCTATTACTAGCGTCCTTTGCTATTAGGTGACCCCCACTCCGCCTTCTGAGGTACTTGTAATTTACATCCTCAAGTGAAGGCTGCATATTTCAGGTACATACTGCAGAAATCACACAGCATAAACTAAAGCAGTAAGATACATAATTCAAGTTGAAATATTGTCTGGCACCTTGCCATCTTGACAGACGAATAGTTTGTAAAATGGAGCTATATCTCTCTACAGCACAAAGTCTGGGCTGAATTAAGAAACCAAGTGTTGCCATTGCAGCATGGTCCCTCTGTCAGTCTGCCTAATTTACTCCAGAGGAAAAGTAACACCAATACGTCTGGATTAAGACAAGCTTCAGAAGCTGCCGGATCAGCAAAGCAATGCTTTAACTGTCTGTCTGTTGGAGCTTAGATCCTAGACCAGTTGCCAACCAAGGCTTAAGGCCTGGTCTACCCTGCCATAACATGTAGTCTTTAGGCTGCATTTTCTCACACTAGGATAAGGCATTTACCATTTGTGCTCCTCCACCCAAAGCCATTGGCAGTATTTGGGGTGTCGAGTTTGGTGAGTGCCACCCAACATTCAGCGCTAACAGAAAGCAGGTAGTTCTGTCTACTGTCATGATAGCTCAGTCACATCTGACTAAGACCTGACTTCAAGCTGAAATATACAACACACATTTCATTTCATTTCATTGGCACCTTGCCGTCTTGACAGACGATAGTTTGTGCTTTAAAAAGGTATAATAACTTTTACCTATGGCGGTAGCGAATGTGACTGATAAGGCCAATTTGCGCTGTAAATGTCCGTTCACAGTACGCCAAATGACAGGGACTTATAACCCGTAACAGTTGCCTCTCGCTTTGATTCCGAGACCAGTTAAGACCAGGGATGGAGTTATTGCCTCTCCATAGCACAAAGCCTGGGCTAAAATATAGAGATCATGTGTTGCCCATGCAGCATGATCCCTCTCTCGGCCTGCCTAGTTCACTCCAGAGGAAAGGTAACACCCCTACATCCGGAACAAGACAAGCTGCAGAAGCTGCCGGATCAGCAAAGCAATGCTCTGTCCGCCTGTCGGAGCTTCGATCCTAGACCAGCCGCCAACCAAGGCTTAGGGCCTGGTCTGCCCTGCCATGACATTTTGTCTTTAGCTTGCATTTCCTCGCACCAGGGTAAGGCTTGTACCCTCCCAATTGCACTCTTCCGCCCGAAGCCGTTGGCACAATGTGGGGTGTTGGGTTTGGTAAGCGCCGCCCAACGTTCGGCACTAACAGTAAGCAAGTAGTACCGTCTACTGTTGTACGGTAGGTCAGTCATATCTGACTAAGACCTGACAGAAACAACATACATATTCACACAGTAATGTGATGTGTCTACCATGGTAATTTTATAATAATAAATATAATAAATATTATAGTGCTTAAATAATATGAATTGTATTTGATCCAGGGTGACACTGAAGAAAGTGTCGGCGTCTTTTCTCGATGACAACCCTGCAGCTGTGTCTTCAACAGAGGGGGGTCTGGAGCTTCGGACACTCAGGAGTGGGAAGAAGGACACATCCAATGATATTCAAGAATGTGTTATTGGTTGGCAGCAGAAAATATTTTCTCAGGTGGGTGGCTTGTATGTGACAGTGTTGTTGTTGTAAGACAATTAGTGATCACAGAAAATATTTTCTCAGGTGGGTGACTTGTATGTGACAGTGTGGTTGTTGTAAGACAATTAGTGATCACAGAAAATATTTTCTCAGGTGGGTGACTTGTGTGTGACAGTGTGGTGTTGTAAGACAATTAGTGATTACAGAAAATATTTTCTCAGGTGGGTGACTTGTGTGTGACAGTGTTGTTGTTGTAAGACAATTAGTGATTACAGAAAATATTTTCTCAGGTGGGTGACTTGTGTGTGACAGTGTGGTTGTTGTAAGACAATTAGTGATTACAGAAAATATTTTCTCAGGTGGGTGGCTTGTTTGGGTTGACATTGAGCTAAGAACCGACATTTCAGCTCTCAGGAAATTCACAGCCAGCGAAGGGTTCCAATAGTAATGGTAATGAATGAATCACCAAAAAACGAGAAGTAGATTGTGAGCTTTACTGAAACACGATTACAAGAAACAAATTGGACGTTGCGGCCAAAGCCTTCATCAGCACAGAACAAACAAACACAAACCGCACAAAACTACATGAAACACACTACATGACAATATTAAGGGTACTTATCTGAATCTGTATCCTAGCTTGGAGCGACTGACGCACGTTAGACAACTATCAGTGGATTGTATGAACCGGATGTATGGTCACGGGTCAAAGGATCAATACCGTCAGAAGCTCAGGTATTAGGCTAAGCCACTGGGCGGGAGAATAAGTGGGAAGGGGGTGGTGGTGGAGAGGTGCCCATGTGAGCGGAAGAGTAAGAATTTAGGATTGGCGAAGATGTCACGGATATAGTTCGCAATTAGCAATTTCTCCTTCAACGCTCAAAACACAGCTGCGGAAGATTTCATTGCGTTGGTCCTCACAGAGGGGCATGAGTAGCGGTTGCTCAGAAAACTGATTGCAGACCACCAAACGCAAACCTAGCCAAGAAATCCCAAACAGCAAAAATAATGCTGGGGTTGACTGCGACATCCTGCAAAGGACATGCAACTACCTTGTTAGTGGACTATATCAACTAGGGGTGGGAGGGGGTGGGGTTTGGAAGTTAAGTGAAACTGTGTTGGACATTGAGGCCGTGAGGGGAGAGTGAACCCAACTGGAAGATGAGAAGGTTTTCCAATGTCTTATGATCTCATTCGTGGGATGCGCATGATTTAATCACTGTGACCTGTATGTCAGCCACGCCACAGTGGTCAGGACTGTTGAAGTGCATGGATACTGGTTTCTGGGCGCCACTGTTGATATAAGAAAGGTGTTGCCTAAATCTGTCAGCAAGACATAAGCCTGTCTGCTTGATGTATCTCATTTCACAACGTGTGCAAGTAATCGCATAGATAACATTGCAACTCGTGCATGAGAAACCGCGAGTGCAGTCGCAGTCTGATTATTTGCCAGTCTGGCCTTTCCTCAGAGTACTGAGCATCTACCAGATCCTTGTC
>JACEFZ010008712.1:0-45512 GCA_014155875.1 Cepaea nemoralis
CACCAATGCCCCCTTTTTAAAAGGGGTTCCCAAGCGGTTTCGATTACGCTGACACGGCGGTCTGTATGGCCTGAAAAAGCGTTCTATCCCCCGCTCTTTGACCCGTTGTATGTTTGAGCGGGGTTTGGGGGAAATGGGTCATGCTCGCCCCATGACCTCTACCATAGAAATAGATAGCGTAGAGGGCGCCGTGTTACTTGCGTTTTTAATCACTGTAGGTTACAGTCTGTGTAAGTCAGAATAACAGTGATATACATATACAGTCTCGTCACATCCAATGTAGTTTTCTTAGTATTGAGGACTGGTCAGCTTTTGAAGACATGACTATAACTATATTACAACCACCTTGTTTTTATGCAGGTGTTTTAATACTCGTCCGTTAATGTGGATTGACTAAAGGTTAAAGATGCCAGTGACGATGTTCGCTCAACGTTTGGTGAGGATGGTTCTGGAGTATCCTGTTGTCGATTATAATCGAGGATGCACTCCTCAATTATATTCAGGCCTAAATTGATTATTCCTTCTTTGGTGAATTTCTGTTGAAACACATCCCGCAGTCGAACCGTTACTAGTTCCGCAAAACTACCACCCTCACCATAATCACAAGAATGACTGAATGGATTCTCGGCTTCTTGATTTTGTGGGACATTAAGACACGCCATGCACTAGCTGTATGGTTCAGCTCTTAGTATGCTCCACAGTTTGCTAATTAGGTTTTCGTGGGCCTCGGTATCTGTAAAACAGATAAGAATGAGGTACTTTAACAGCGTTATAGAAATGCATATTACAGATAATAGCTATGGATCTGACATGCACTCTCTGTTAAAAAGTCCATATATTTCTATCGAGAATAGGTATGTAGACCCCGCAGTACACGTTCATCTTCCCCTACGACTACACATTACTACCTATAATATTACGGTACCACCGTAATGCAGTGTTCAAAAGTTTGAATGCCAGCTGTATTCCATGTCGACCCAGGCACCACACTATAGGAAGAAATGACTTGTCTCTTCAGATATATGCGTTTAGCACCATATATCCCCTGTATTATACTAGTATTGTTAGGTTAACCATATGCATACTTGGAGAAACACAACGAAAATGCGACAGATTTATCAAAAGCCTACTTACCCTTAGCGACTTGTAACATTGTGAACTGGTTGCTGTTCACTGAGACCGGTACTTCTAGACGGCGAATGGTGGACGTTATATACACGCTATCTGCTGATGTAGACTCTTGACTCTGCGGAATATTGTCTGGACATGGCTGACCTTAATCCAATCACGTGCTAAAGTCGTGGCCTATCACCGCACCATAGTAGATTGTGGGATTGTTCATCCCGAGTTAGGTCCTGTGCTTCGACAATCAACCTTTTTTGTCTGTAGTATCCCTCTTACCCACGTGTCTTGGGTGTATTTTTATGGATGCGACCGGAAGCACCGCCATCTTTAACGATTGAGTCATTACACTCGTGTCTTGGCTGTACATTAGGTGCTAATGACAAATGCAAAATCAGTGCTCGAGGTGCTCCTGTCTGGAAAATTTTTAGTGCTAAGGACACTACTTTCTGAGCTTAGCAGTCAGCATAAAGTCACCACGCAGTGGTTGTCATCCCACTGTGGAGTACCCGGACACGCCAGCGCTGCTCGATTGGTTACAGAAGGAGTACAATAAGATAAGTCTGATGCACCCGTTACATACCACATAAGAAATGAATGAACAAGTCAGGCATAAAGCCGCAGTATCTGCTATAGGTGACTACCACGTTATGTACAGAGCAGGAAAAGTCATTATTCTGCACCTCACAATAGTCCACATGTATACAAAATTCAGGCTTAATGAATCAGCCATGTGCACGTGTGGATTGGTGTCGCAGCCAGTAGAGCACATACTCCACGACTGAACATATTATACCATATCAAGGCAGACCTTCTGGGAGAGAAGGAGAGAGAAAGACAGAGAGAAGAAGAGAGAAAAGGAGAGAGAAAGAGAGAGAGTGGGCGAGAGAGAGAGAGACAGAGCGAGCGAGTGAGACAGAGCGGACGAGAGAGAGAGAGAGAGAGCGTGAGAGAGAGCGGGTGAGAGAGACAGAGCGGGCGAGAGAGGAAGGGAGAGAGACAGCGCGGGCGATATAGAGAGAGACAGCGGGTAAGAGAGACAGACAGAGAGAGATAAATCGGGCGAGAGAGAAACACAGAGAGAGAGAGAGCGGGCGTGGAAGAGAGACAGAGCTGGCGAGAGAGAGAGAGAGAGAGAGAGAGAGAGAGAGAGAGAGTCGGCGACAAAGACAGAGAGAGCCAGAGCGGACGATAGAGAGACAGAGCGGGCGAGAGAGAGCGCGGGAGAGAAAGACAGAGCGGGCGAGAGAGAGGGAGGAAGGGAGAGGAAGAGAGACAGAGCGGGAGAGAGAGACAGAGAGAGTGGGTGAGAGAGAATGACAGACAGAGCGGGGAGGAGATAACGGGAGAGAGAGAAAGACAATGAGAGCGGGCGAGAGAGAGACAGAGCGGGCGAGAGAGACAGTGGGTGACAAAGACAGAGAGAGAGATAGAGAGCCAGAGCGGACGAGAGAGAGACAAAGCGGGCGAGAGAGAGAGAGAGAGAGACGGAGCGGGCGAGAGAGAGAGGAAGGGAGAGAAAGAGAGACAGAGCGGGCGAGAGAGAGAGGGAGGGAGGGAAAGAGCGAGAGAGCGACGGCGAGCTAAAGAGTGAGAGGAAGAGCGACGAGAGAGAGAGACAGAGCGGGCGAGAGAGCGGGAGAGAGGATGAGAAATAGAGAGAGTCTGCTCGAGAGGTAGAGGGGAAGGGAGAGAAAAGAGAGAGACAGAGCAGGCGAGAGAGACAGAGAGGGGGAAAGAGAGAGGGTGTCTAGACTAGTTTTATTATATGCTATTACATTTACCTTCCATTTTTACGTATACTGTGTAAGGGTTGGAGGATGTTTAGATAAGAAATATGAAAGGGGGGGGGGGGGGGGTGACGTTCTGAAAATACGGTGAATAGGGGCACGAGCCAAATTTTTGATAGGAAGGGGGAATGACGTTCTGAAAATATGGTGAAGGGAGCCACGGGCCAAAAAAGGATGAGAACCACTGTCCTAACATGTCCTATCCATCTAAGTCTACGTAGACTGAGCATGGAATAAACCGTCACACATCCTAATCTTTCCAATACTTCATTATTTGTGATTTTGTCTTGCCACTTAATACCAAGAATTCTTCGCAGACACCGCATATGAAAGCTGTTTAAACGTTTCTCTTTGTGTGAGTAAGTTCTCGAGGTTTCACTGCCACAAAGAAGACTACTAAGGACACAGGCTTGATAGACAAGGACTTTTGTTTTGGCAGTAAGCTTCCTGTTCTCCCAGACTCTTTTTCTTAACCTGTTCAATGTTGTTGCTGCCTTACCAATCCGGATGTTGATTTCCTGATCTAGAGATAATTTGTTTTTAACCGCTGATCCTAGATATGTAAAATGGTCTACCATTTCTAGTTCGGCGTCGTCAATAAAGATTGATGGTACCCCATGTGCACCTTGTGACATAATCTGTGTCTTCTTTTGGCTAATTGTTAAACCAACTTCAGAACAAGCATTGGAGAATGCAGATAGTAGACATTGTAATTCTTCCTCAGAGTGGGTCGCAACTGCAGAATTGTCTGCAAAACGCAACTCTCTGATCAGTACCCTCCTAATTTTGGATCTTGGCCTTCAATCTCTGAGCATTGTAGAGGCCGCCATCTGAGCGTGAGTGAATGTATACCACCATCCTGATCACGAAAGGCATATTTCAGTAGAAGTGAAAAGTATATTCCAAAGAGGGTGGGAGCTAGTACACAACCTTGCTTAACTCCACTCTTGATTTCAAACTCTTCAGAAGTTGCACCATCAAACTTGATTACACCCTTCATGCCTGTGTGGAACGATTCCACAATGGACAGAAGAGTTGGTGGGCAGCCAATCTTCTTTAGTGCCTTGAACAGACCCTCACGACTGACCAAATCAAATGCCTTTGTGAGGTCGATGAAGGCAATAAACAGTGGTTGATTCTGTTCACAGGCATTTTTCTTGCATTTGTCGCAATGAGAATATCATATCAATGGTAGACCGGTTCTGTCGAAAGCCACACTGTGATTCGGGGTAGACTTGATCTCCTAGGACTTGAAGTCTGCGCAGAACAATTCTGGCAAATACTTTTCCAACAATACACATGAAGTGAGATACCCCTATAGTTGTTGCAGTCGCTCCGATCGCCCTTGTTCTTGTACAGTGTTATGATGCTTGAATCTTTGAAATCCTGTGGGACTTGTCCTTCTCGCCAGCATAGCTCTATTAGCTGGTGGATCTGTAGAGTGAGTGTGTCTTGCCCACTCCTGATAACCTCTATTGGAATCCCAACCTTACTTTGAGTTTTGCCAGATGTACGTTCATTTATAGCACACTTAACTTCTGTTATTGTGGGGAGTGTATCCAGGTGGTCAGGAGTTGGTAGAGCCTCTATCGCGTTGAGAGCATCATCCGCTAGTTTGGTCTCGCTTGAGTAAAGCTCCAAAAAGTGCTCTACCAATTTGTCCTATCAGTTATGATTTCTCCAGTCAAGGTTTTCAATGGTGCACTTCTTTTGATCATTGGACCACAGGCTTTCTTTATTCCTTAATACATGCTTCTGATGTTTCCCTTATCACTTGCGATTTGAATGGACTCACATAACTTGATCCAATAATCATTTGCACACTGACTGGCAGCCTTTTTTGTACACCCTTCCTAGCTTGATTTAGCTCACACAGAGTGTTACGCGTTGGTCTTTCCTTGTTTCTTAAGAGAGCTATCTTCTTCTTATCAATCAAGGGCTGCAGAGTCTGGCTGTTTGCCGCAAACCAGTCCTGCCTCTGATGATCCACAGTGCCGTAAACCCCTACGGCAGTTTTATAAAGAGTTTCCTTAAGTTGACCCCACTTTTCATTTACTGTACAATTTTCTGATGTATCAGTGAAAGCGTCTTCAAGTTGCTGTTGAAACTGAAAGCACTTTTCAGGATCATGAGTGTTAATAATATTAATCCTGGGGCTAGATTTGTGTTTAGCTGTGTAGATTCTCTTTGGTCTCAGTCTAACCCTTGCAACAACCAAAGAATGATCCGTATCACAGTCAGCACTGTGGTAACTTCGAGTCAATGATATATGGTTCAGATGTTGTCTCTGTGTGATGATGAATTCCAGCTGGTGCCAATTGCCGGATCTTGGATGTTTCCATGTGATCTTATGCAGCTCTTTTGTTTTAAAGAAGAAGTTTGTAATACATAGGTCATTTCTGGTGCAATGCTCCAGCAGCCTTTGCCCATTTTCATTCATGCGGACCGATGTTGTATTTTCCAAGGCACACTGGCCATGAACTCGAGTCCTTGCCCACACGAGCATTGAAATCACCGAGCATATAAATATAGTCAGATTTTGGAACTGCCTTGATCACGGAGTCTAACTCCTCATAGAACGAATCCTTCACATCATCAGAGGAATCGAGTGTCGGTGCATATGCAGTAATAATGGTGGCAAAACCACAAGAGGTTGCCAAGCGCAGGGATAATAGTCTTTCATTTCCTCCTGCTGGAATTTCAATCATTCCCAGTAGCGAATTCTTCACTGCAAAGCCCACACCGTGTTGCCTTTTTTCTGCCTGCCCTCTACCCTTCCAAAAAAAGGTGTAATTGTTTTCCCTGAGTGACCCTTCCTCAGCGAGGCGAGTCTCCTGCAGGCCAGCAATATCAATGTTAAGACGATTGAGTTCGGCATCAATCACAGCCGTTTTTCTCACATCGTCAATATTGGTCAAGTCAGTGGAAAATCCTGGACACATGGTTCTCACGTTCCAGGTTGCAAGCCGTAGCTTGAGGTTTCTATTTTTCTTTTTATTAGTACCTGGTGCATTGGTTTTACAGCCTGCGATTCAGATTTTGTCCTAGCCCCAAGCACCCATTGAAGCAGGCAGGCTGTGGCGGATCAGCACCCAATTGGCCGGGGGCTGCCCAGCTTGAGGCGGGCGGTAGCTGATCAGTGACACATGTAGGTGTCTCCCACCGTCAGAGGCAACGCGTGGCGCCCCATGTCTATGCCAATTGACAGGGACTTATAACCCGTAAGTAGTTGCCTCTCGCTTTGATTCCGAGACCTTTCAAGACCAGGGATAGAGTGATTGCCTCTCCATAGCACAAAGCCTGGGCTAAAATATAGAGATCATGTGTTGCCCATGCAGCATGATCCCTCTCTCAGCCTGCCTAGTTAACTCCAGAAGAAAGGTAACCTCTACATCTGGAACAAGACAAGCTGCAGAAGCTGCCGGATCAGCAAAGTAATGCTCTAACTGTCCGCCTGTCGGAGCTTCGATCCTAGACCAGCTGACAACCAAGGCTTAGGGCCTGGTCTGTCCTGCCATGACATTTTGTCTTTAGGTTGCATTTCCTCGCACCAGGGTAAGGCTTGTACCCTCCCAATTGCGCTCTTCCGCCAGAAGCCTTTGGCACAATATGGGGTGTCGGGATTGGTAAATGCCGCCCAACGTTCGGCGCTAACAGAAAGTAGGTAGTACTGTCTACTGTAATACGGTAGCTTAGACAAATCTGACTAAGACCTGACAACTTAAACATTTATAACATAAAATTTCATTACGCGGCCTTAATTCTACTGACCAGAACTTGGCTAGCCTGTCCGGTGTAATTAAAGTCACATTTACCAGCCGTTGGCTAGGCTGTGACCTTAGCCATTGTCGTATTTCTCACGTGTGCGTGCTGGGGCTAGCGCTTGACCTTTACCTGTCGGAAGTACTGGCGTTATTTTAAAATATTCTTTTAATGATTTATTTGCAACCTTCACTTATTATGCTAATTTAATTGAATGTATACTATTGAGACTGGTCTTTAGTGGTATTTTCTCTACAATTAATCGCAATCTACATGTTATTACGTGTTTACTAATTGTGGTAATGTACCCATACCCGTAGTGTGTATGCGTTACATCCTTGGTCTGCCGACTGTTGCTGGTAGGCTCAAGGTGATGCAGGCAAAGGCATACCTCAGAGTAGCTGCAGACACAGACCACCCACTGCATGAGCCGCTGGACGCAGTTAAGGGTCAGCGACTGGTAAGAGGGAAATCATGGATGGCTCAGGCAGAGGAAACGATCAGACAGGTGTGCCCCTTGGAGAACATTAGGCGTGGAGAGGAGTGGGTCAGAGTGCCAGCGGAGCAGTCAGACTTGTGCAGAGTTATAATCACATTAAGCCGGGAGTGCAGGGAGTTGCCAGGAGGGGCCACGGAAGTGGAAATCCAGCAACTAATTTAGGACAATGCTCACTCGGGTGATGTGATTATCTACACAGATGGTTCGGTGTCACGAGGTGAGAGAAGTGGCTGGGGGTTCATAGCCAAAGCTAATGTTCGATGTTTGGGTCAGGAGAGCCTGGCATATGATACCACAACATCCAGCTTAAGAATGGAGGTGGAGGCAGTCACTGCGGCTTTCCGCTGGATGGAGAATACGACACACACACACACACACACACACACACACACACACACACACACACACACACACACATCGTGATTGTAACTGACTCAGGAAGCATGCTGACGAGGGTGACGACGGGCAGGCTTCGTGCGGAGTGGCTTGCTTCGCTTCGGAGGTCACGGGTGACAAGCATCACCTGGATCTTTTCTCCGGGGCATGCCGGTGTGCTGGGGAATGAACAGGCGGACAGATTGGCTGGCTCTGCAGAACTTGGTGGAGTACTGATACATGACAAAGCATACGTGGTTGCGGCCTTTTGGGAGCACGTGCACACCTCGGAGGAGCAAATGGATTACTATGGTCTGGCAAGAATGAAACAGCGAAGAATGACGAGGGGATCTGGCCGACGCTTAACGCTCAGAGAAAAGGCGACACGGACTTTTAATCAGATTGCTACTGGTACTATTAGTGTTGGAACTCTTCGCTGACTGCTGAGGATGGGGACGGAGCACTTATGGGATTGCCCCGAATGCTGTGATGTCGATTGCTAAATCAATCAGTCAATCAATATATCAATCATGTACCCATCTTTAGAATTAATAGCCATAATCTGGCTTCAGTCTTTTTTCCTAAAGTTGAATATGTCCAAGCGCTCTTTTGGCTAGATCAAAGTGTAGTATATACTGCTTTTGGGGTCAGACCAGGACCTTGTGGCTCACCACTCTCCATTTCCTCTCAGTAGGTATGTGTTGGTGGCCCCTTTGTGAGGCAAAGGCTAATATCCGGGGTAGGGGTCCATTCCCTCGCGCCCCTCACAGCGGCCTACCCCTACACACACACCCCCATTCACTGGGACTCGAACCCGGGTGCCCGGCGCCTATGTGGTCTACTTATCCATATGAGTATTCCACATGGTCGGAGCTTCCCTCGCTGTCTTTGAATGGTCTCGGGGGCGGTCGGTGGAAGCCGAGGCGGCCGACGCGAAACGCACCAAGCGGGTGTGGGGCACCTGGGTAGGGAGAACCTATTCACCGTAAGTCAACCGGAAGTAGACAACAGGAAGAACCGGAAGGACCCAAGAAAATAACCGCCAATTTTTCAAAACTGAGGTCCGAAATGGATCCGTTTTTTGACGTCATCACGATGGATCATGACTTTTTATATAGTTTAAAAATGACGTCATCAGGCGAATCTGGATCCATATTTTATAATCCATTACCACCTGACATAATACTCGGGTCGGAGATCATGGGAGAGATAAGGGGAGAGAGTGAGAGAGAATCAATGGAGATAGACAGAGCATGTTATGACAATGGAAAATGAAACTAATAGGTTTGTGTAGGTCCTGAAGAAAGAGAGAAACAGAGATAGAGAGCGAGTGAGAGAGAGACTTGGAGGGAAAGAGAAAGTTGAAGGATTGAATCAGAGAGAAAGCGAGAGAGAGAGAGAGAGAGAGAGAGAGAGAGAGAGAGAGAGAGAGAGAGAGAGAGAGAGAGAGAGAGAGAGAGAGAGAGAGAGAGAGAGTTAAAGGACGAGAGATAGAGGGGGAGGAATAGAGTCAGAAAGAGACGGAGAGAGTTAGAGAGAGAGAGAGAGAGAGAGAGAGAGAGGGGGGGGAGAGGGAGAGAGAGAGAGCATAATATAATAATGTAAAATGAAACTAATAGTTATTTGTTGGTCGATAGGGAGAGAGCGAGAGAGAGGGAGAAAGAGAGAGAGAAAGTAACAGCAAAACAGGGCTAAAGAAATAATCATAATTGTAAATAAAAACGCACATATATTTAAACTCATTAACATACTTTTATAAAATGGCTTCTGCCGACGTTGCTTGAGTAGATTTGTAACGACACGTTTGCGTATCCAAATAAATTGTTTTCCTTTTAGAATCCACAGAGAATCGGTATGGTACGTATAGATTTGTATCACATGTCTTAGACTCAACGTAGTAAGTAAGTAAGTAAGTAAGTAAGTAAGTAAATCTTTATTTTCCAAGGGTTGAGAATTGGGCACGCAAGCCCGTCTGACATTCTGCCCTTTTTCTTTATTTCCTCTAATACATTCTTTCATTCATCATCTCTTATGAAGCAATTCTTTGACAACAAAAGAACAATAAACATTAAAACGGATGAAAAATAATAAATAATACACGATTCGTTGAGGCAATGTTTAAATTAACATGGGCATCATGAATACCTAAGGTGGGTATAACGCGCCATACATATGGGAATGTTTTTTTTTTTTTGCTAGGTGTCGCTCGAGATTAATTACCATTATTATTGCCTTTGTTGCTGTTTTTTTTATTTTTTTAAGGGGGCATGTAGTCTGTCCTGAGGTAGTGTTCAAACAGGTTGCGACTGTATGTATAATGATTGGTGGTGTCTTTGATTTCTTGTGGAAGATTGTTCCGCAACTGAGTGGCAGAGTATGCTAAGCTTGTTTTAAATAAGTCTATCCTAGATTTAGGGACATGGGGTATATTTAGTCGTTCGCTATGTCTTGTATTATATTTAAACAATGGCCAAAGGTAGCTTGGAGCTTTTTGAAATAGGATTTTGTGAATTAGTTTAGCCTTATTAAAAATTAGGCGTTTGTGGAGTGGCAGTAGCTGAAGACGTTCATGTAGGTTAGAATTATCTGTAAGCTTATCACCATTGATTAGATACACTGCCATTTTCTGGGAGTGAATAAAGGCGTGGAGCATCCATCCCAGATTGTGGAGCAATAATAAATATGTGTTTGTATATGGGAAGTATAGAATATCTTTCTTGTGTTTTCGTCAAGGAAATTTTTAATTTTGGCAAGTTGGTATACTTTTTTGGCTATTTGTTTAACTAGAGCATGAACATGATAATGTACATGGGAATGTCACACGTAGTGTTTGATTCGTAGTCTGACAGCAAAGGACAGCAAAGGATCGATTTCTTTGCAGTAGGAACACATAATATTCCAGTTTATTACCATAATGTATCGCAATCGTAGGGACTAGAATGGTCGAAAGGGTAACAGCGCTTGTTCTGAAACTAAGGGTGTTCATACGGCGGGATAGTGGGTTTAATTCCTACACTGATCAGTGGGACTAAAGTGTTGAAATCTCGTCTGTGACTTGAGAACTCGGGGAATTCAATGATACAGCAGCAACGTAAAGGTGAGAGGAGTAACTAGTTGTTATGGCATAGGTGATAGGAATGCGAGAGGCGACAGATTAATAGTATGAGCACAATATCATGAAATGGTAATAAGTAACACATTATTCAAACATCATCCTCGACGATTATATACGTGGAAAGACCCTGGAGATCATATTCACAAGCAAATTGACTACATTCTGATTCCAAAGATATTCAGAAGCAGTTTCATAAGATCAAAAACTAGGTCAGCAGATGGACATATAACCATGTGCCAGTCATATGAGGTTACGACTCAAAACAATAAAAAAAACTACACACACACATACACACATATATACACACGCACATACATACATACACACATACATACACACGCACATACATACATACATACATACATACATACATACATACATACATACATACATACATACATACATACATACATACATACATACATACATACATACATACACACGCGCATACATACATACATACATACATACATACATACATACATACATACATACATACATACATACATACATACATACATACATACATACATACATACATACATACATACATACATACATACATACATACATACATACATACATACATACATACATACATACATACATACATACATACATACATACATACATACATACATACATACATACATACATACATACATACATACATACATACATACATACATACATACATACGCACATACATACATACATACATACATACATACATACATACATACATACATACATACATACATACATACATACATACATACATACATACATACATACATACATACATACATACATACATACATACATACACACGCACATACATACATACACACATACATACATACATACATACATACATACATACATACATACACATACATACAAACATACATACATACATACATACATACATACATACATACATACATACATACATACATACATACATACATACATACATACATACATACATACATACATACATACATACATACATACATACATACATATATGAATTTAGCTTAAGCACCGATTTAAACAAAACAAGTATGGTCATTCCCTGCGGTCTCTTCTAAGCAAAGGGCTGGAGGACGACAATGTTAAACCACCCAAGATTGCAGGTTATCTCATGCACATAGTCAGAAATGGGCTTCTTTTAAAATCATATTTCAGAACATAAATGGCATGCCCTTGACCGTAAGAACCACCTAATCATCATTTGAATTTATGTACGGTTGTTGGTGTGTGCATCGTCCGGCTTACATTTGGGTATATGGTGCAACTCTTATTAATGAGCATTTATTCTCAGAACAAAGCATGACAATTTCACAAACCATATTCAGGGGGAAAATGTGAATAAAAAAATCACAAGATATATACATCCCTACAGGTGTGAGTCAGTGTACATGGTTTTAAAGAGGTAGACTCTTAAGCCACATTTCCTCTGTAAAATCATCAATGTCTAGCAAGTACATTTGAAAAGTACTTTATTCATATATTGAAAAAAGTAATTATATACAGATTGTAACAGAATATAAGGGAATATTTTTCATTGGCATATTGTCACCAAATATACAGAAATCTTTTAGTCGCATATGTAACAGAATATAAAAAGATATTCTTTAGAAGCACATGTTAACAAAATATAAGAGATATTCTTTTGCTAGCACATGCTAACAGAATGTAAGAAAATATTCTTTAGCCGCATATGTAAAAGAATATAAAGAGATATTCTTTAGTAGCACATGTTAACAAAATATAAGAGATATTCTTTTGCTAGCACATGGTAACAGAATGTAAGAAAATATTCTTTAGCCGCATATTGTAAAAGAATGTAAGAAAATATTCTTTAGTAGTATATTGCAACAGGATGTAAGAAAATATTCTTTTGTAGTAAATGGCACCATAATGTCTATCTGAAGGTTCTAACCAGGCTAGTGCAGTAAACAGAAAACATGGCGCTTGTTTTCATTCCCATAGGAACACAAAATTAGACTATGATCATTTGTAAACATTTTAAACATTACATCGACATTAATATAAATATAAACACCGTATTACCTTAACTTCAAGAATTGATTCACCACACAATGAAGACTGAGCCTGCCCAAGGACTAGAACACTGCTTCGTTTCAACGCACCAGGTGGTGAACAACTTAGAATGTTAAGATTGAACTAACAAACTTTGTCCCCCCAATTGTTCGTAGAGGGGTTCTGGCTGGCTTTTCCCACCGGCTTTAGCCAACCGCTCTCATTGGTTTGAATCGCCTGCATAGTTTTTATTCTCTCCGTATCGTTGCTGAGCGATGCGGGTATATGGCGTGCGGAATTGGTCAGAAATCTCAAGTCGAAGGCCGTGAGGTGGCTGGAAATATCTCACAATAATTATAAATAAAATCGCAAAAATATATAAACTCATCAACATATTAAAAAACAATAAATTATGTGTGCCGAAATTCCAACAAATGTTTTGCAGAGACATGTTTATGTTTCTGAATAAACTGTTTTATTTTTCTTTTGTTTTTTTTGCAGATAGTCTTAAGAGACTCGAAGGTATGGTTTCTTATCACATGTCTTAGACTCACCGTAATGTTTAATTGGTAGTTTGACTAAAGGAATACATTTTTGAAACTGGATTACGTAAAACATACTTTTATATTTTATTGCAACAGTTCATGGTAATCTTACAGGTCAGCATGATCGAAATATTAACAGCGATTGCTCTTAAACCGCCGGTGCGCAGATGTCGGAGTAGCGAGTTCAACCCCACACCGTATAGTTTGGACTAAAATATTGAATTATCATCATTGGCATGGGGGTGTAAATTACAAATACTTAAAAGGTAGGACTGGGTTAGCCTGATGGCGACCTCACTGGTAACGTTTAAAGCTAGATATCAGTTCTTCTTCTTTGCGTTCATCCCGAGTGTTTTTTCAGATGTGATTGCGGTGTGTCTAAGTTATGCCACCTTGGGCCGAAACCCATAGGCCAACACATCCGGCTTTAGCATGCATTTTTCCATTAGGTTGCATTCCTGGGACACTCTCACTGTAATGGCGCCGTCCACATCCCAGCTGGTCAAGTTGGTCAAGTTGGACCGGTCGAAGACTTCACGGTCAACCCTCAAGGGAAGGCAGGGGCAGTCTATGGCATTTTCCGCCTTCCGGGGAGTCTTCCATAATTGCAGAGCCGACCAATAACTCTCTGGTACTGGACTCACCACAGGTATCGTCATATCCTGCGCATAATTGCTTAAATTCCTCAATTCAATATATTGGGCATTTCGTTCGCAACGGGCCGCTCCCGCACAAACCAGGCCGGCCTGCAAACGGTATCCACTCAGCGAGCTTTCGATTCGGACATGTGCCTGTCGTTGTGTCCGGAGGACAATATAGAGCTCTTCATGGGCTCGACACGGACATTTGGAAATCTACCTAGTGAGAGCTGTTCCGGACACGACATTCGGAAAACTAGGCCGTCAGAGCTGTTCCTAGCACGACGGACATTCGGAAAACTAGCTAGTCAGAGCTGTTACGAACACGAAGAGCATTCGGAAGACTAGTTAGTCATAGCTGTAGCTAGTTCGGAAGACATTTCATTTGGACGTAATTGCGTAGTGCCAGTTTTTAATTTGCCACCCGTAGGCCGGCACTTCCGATTTCGGCGGGCGTTTTTGATGAGGTTAAACTTCCTCGGGTTTCGACGGACGTTAGACACTTACTGTTGTAGTGTCGCTCACACCTCAGCTGGTCAGGGTAGAACGATCAAAGACAAATCGGTCAGCCCTCAAGGGAAGGCAGGGGCAGACCATGTGCATTGCCTGCTATCCAAGGAGGCTTCCATAATTGCAGAGCCGGCACATATTGCTCTGAGACTGGGCTCATCCGAGGAATTGTCACGTCCTGCTCATGGTTGCTTTAGTTCCTCACATCTATGCATTGGACATGTCATCTGCCATTGATCGCTCAAGAAAAAACTAGGTACGGGCAGTCTGCGGTCGACATCCACTCATCAAGCTTTTGCTTCCGACTTCCACGTAATAAATTCGCCAGACAAACACTCCATTTCGTGTTTTTCGAGTCGTTTTTCTACCTCAGACTACGCTCACTCTATGAATGTAGATACAGACTTTCATCGTAACCATTTCGTGCGACTGTTTAATCTTTTGTACCCGCTCACAAGGTAGGCTACAATGTGCTGCCGGCTTAGTACCTTACCTCCGTGCACCAGTGAGCGAGTAGCGGCCAGGCCCTCTCATCCGGTGATCCCTCATATCCCCCAGCTGAGAGCCTTCGAACAGGTATTTTGACTGAACATGTAGCGTGCTCAGCATCTCACCTCTGTTTTTAGTAGGTGCGTATCGACCCGGCTTTCACATTCAAAGGTTAATGGCTTAGAGGCGTTCAGCCATTTCCCTCAGATGGAAGCCTTAGAATATGTGTATGGACCAAGTACTTGTGGCTTCGTGCGCCTGATTTGAACGTTTGACTGCTATCCTAAGTCTAAATGCAGAGCAGCAGGGTCTGTCTCTCTAAGTCTGATCCCTATCTCAAGGCCTGTCCGACATGTAGTTGTGCTTTCGTCGGCAGAGCTCCTGAAGTCATGGGGACACGCAAACCCCTCCGCCCCCCCCCCCCCCCCACCGCGGCAAAGTGGAGACACATTGGGGGGGGGGGGGCAAATATCAGTTTGGAGAACTCACTAACGTGTAACTCCGAAAAAAAAGACAGGGTCTTATATAAATTTTATCTTTTAAAGAAATGCTCTATTGCTTATTTTAGGGGATTTTTTTTTTGAGGGGGTGGGGGGGGGGGGGGGGGTTCAAATACAGTCTGCATTTATTCATGTACACAATTCAACATTTATTCAAATACAGTTATGTAATCTGCTTCGGAGACATCGTTATTAATCTTCAAATCCCGAATTCTGACCTGGATTTCTTGCGACTCCATTGACTGTACAACCACTGGCCCCAGTCACACGTGTCCAGCAATAAAGCGTTCCTTAAATGAACATTTCTTGTCCATGTAGCCTGATCGTAATGCATTAGTAACGCAGTGCAGTTAGGGTCGTGGTTTGAGCGGACAAAAGAGCAAATTTGTACGACCGTTCGACAAAGTCTCTCTCTCTCTCTCTCTCTCTCTCTCTCTCTCTCTCTCTCTCTCTCTCTCTCTCTCTCTCTCTCTCTCTCTCTCTCTCTCTCTCTCTCGCCAGCTCTGTCTCTCTTCCACGCCCGCTCTCTCTCTCTCTCTCTCTCTCTGTGTTTCTCTCTCGCCCGATTTATCTCTCTCTGTCTGTCTCTCTTACCCGCTGTCTCTCTCTATATCGCCCGCGCTGTCTCTCTCCCTCCCTCTCTCGCTCTCGCCCGCTCTGTCTCTCTCACCCGCTCTCTCTCGTCCGCTCTCTCTCTCTCTCGTCCGCTCTGTCTCACTCTCTCTCTCTCTCTCGTCCGCTCTCTCTCTCTCTCTCTCTCTCTCTCTCTCTCTCTCTCTCTCGTCCGCTCTCTCTCTCGTCCGCTCTGTCTCACTCTCTCTCTCGTCCGCTCTCTCTCGTCCGCTCTCTCTCTCTTTCTCTCTCTCTCTCTCTCGCTCTCGCTCTCGCTCGCTCTCTCTCTCTCTCTCGCTCTCTCTCTCTCTCTGTCTCTCTCTCTCTCGCTCTCTCTCTCTCGCTCTCGCTCTCGCTCGCTCTCTCGCTCTCTCTCTCTCGCTCTCTCTCTCTCGCTCTCTCTCTCTCTCGCTCTCTCTCTTTCGCTCTCTCTCTCTCTCTCTCTCTCTCTCTCTCTCTCTCTCTCTCTCTCTCTCTCTCTCTCTCTCTCTCTCTCTCTCTCTCTGAATAAATTGTTTCTTTTATTTTGCAGGTGGTATTAAGAGTCTCGAAGGTATGGTTTCTTATCACATATCTTAGACTCATCGTAATGTTTAACTGGTAGTTTGACTAAAGGAATACTTTTTTTGAAACTGGATATATATATACTTTTGCAGTTTATTGCAGTAGTTCATGGTAATCTTAGAGGTCAGCATAATCGAAATATTAACAGCGACTGCTCTTAAACCGCCGGTGCGCAGTTGTCGGAGTAGCGAGTTCAACCCCTACACCGTTTAGTTTGGACTAAAATATTCAATTAACATCATTGGCAAGGGGATGTAACTTACAAATACTTAAGAGGTAGGAGTGGGT
This sequence comes from Cepaea nemoralis, assembly GCA_014155875.1. Taxonomy (NCBI): domain Eukaryota; kingdom Metazoa; phylum Mollusca; class Gastropoda; order Stylommatophora; family Helicidae; genus Cepaea; species Cepaea nemoralis. Next base: position 16,859 of record JACEFZ010008712.1, read on the forward strand.
TAGCCTGATGGCGACCTCACTGGTAAAAGTTAAAATGCTAATCCACACGCAAATATCATTTCGGAGCACACACTACCGTGTTTCTCCGGAAAAAAAGACCGTGTCTTTTATTAATTGTTTCTTTTAAAGAAGTGCTCTAGGGCTTATTTTAGAGGTATTTTTTTTAATTGTTTTTGTTTGTTTGTTCAAATACAAAGTCTGCATTTATTCGTGTACACATGTAGCATAATGGAATGAATTATTTCACAGTTTGCAAACTCAAGCACACCTAACAGAGAATTCGAGTCACTAACTTTTATATACAATCAATGTCTCACCAAAGGTCACTTCCCATTAGCCTTTAAAATCGCTAAAGTGTATCCTCATTTAAAAGCTGGTTCATTAGACGATTGTATCATGAGTAATTATAGGTCAATTTCCATATTATCCACTTTATCCAAACCGCTAGAAAAGCACATCCACAAAACAAAACTAGAGCACTTAGTTAGCCACAAACTAATAGCTGACAGTCAGTCAGGATTTTGGCCAAAATATTCCTGACATACGGCCCGATGTGTGTGTTCGCGCGCGTGCGTGCGTGCGCGCGTGTGTGTGTGTGGGGTACGGGGTGTCAGCCATTGGTAACACCTTTCGTAAGGGTGACTCTCATGTCCTTTTCAGGACCCATCCCCCACTGGTCCAAGCCTGACACCTAGCTCGTGCCTGTGGCTCCTAGTAGCTGCCAGAATGCGACAGCAGCCACCCCCCGGGCAACAGCTGTGAGAGGCTGGCTAAGCCAGGCATGGGTAGCCGATTTGGTGTCAAACCAAGCGGTAGACTAGGTTATGCCTACCCAGCATGTGAAGACAGGATTCGTCAGACTGCGCGGAAGAAATCATTCCTGATTCAACGGGCAAGACGGCGTTTACCTGCAAAGCGTTGTGGAACGTAATGATCACGGCAAGGCACGTAGAGCGCCCTGGTCATCCACTGGACCTGTATTCGTCTCTAGTCGTCTCGACTTGCCTTACCACTGGACTCAGATGGACTCAGGCGAGAGAGTGAGGTCGACGAATTGCGCAACTCTTCCTCACTTTAATCCAAGTTATCGAGCAAGTCATTCTTCATCCAACATGTGTGTGTGTGTGGCCCGCCAATAGCTTTACATTTGTCAATGCGGCCCTACGCACAAAATGTTTCCCACTCCTGCTTTACTCCATGCCTCCAAACCAATTTTAGAGTTCATTAAGCTTCGAAAACATAGTTATTCTTCTTATACAATTCATTGCATTGTATAAATTTTACTATGTGTTTAATTACTATTTAATTAACACAATTTAAATTAGTTGGGAACTAGTAAGGCTGGGTGATCTCACATGGGGAACTGATTGTAATTCTCCCATGGTAACGACCCAGGTTCCCAGGTTCATCCAGAGAACCCCTTTCTTTTATTCAATTTATTGTTCTGCTGAACCATCTTGGAATCAAGTGGACTTTTGGGGGCTTTGAGCTAATTGGGTTCTTTTAAGAGGAACAATTATCTGCTGTTTTTTTTTAACTTAACCGGGACTTCCCTAGACCTGTCGAGTTCTCTATAGTCTAGTTTCACTACCAAGACTATTACACACCATTAGGAATTAGTCTCAGGTCTCTAGTTAAAATAGAGCACGGAGGATGCACCTAGTGCTACTGATTCTTACCATTATTTCCGCACCTTACAATACAATTCAACATTTATTCAAATACAGCCATGTAACCTTCTTCTGGGACATCGTTAATAATCTCCAAATCCCGAATTCTGACCTGGATTCCTTGCGACTTCATTTACTGTACAACCACTGGTCCCAATCTCTCATGTCCAGCAATAAAGAGTTCCTTAAATGAGCATTTCTTGTCCATGTAGCCTGCTCGTAATGCATTAGTAACACTGGTGTCAGTGATTGTATCCCATGAATTCTTCACCCAAGTCACGACCTCCTGTTAACTAGGCTTCTCAAAGTTTCCACGCTGATTTCTCTCCATTCTATTTTCAATGTAGTCGTTGACTCTACTGGTGAATGGTCCGAATAAAATCTTCCAACCAACTCTATGCTACCAGTGCTAAACGGACAATTTCAGAAAAAGAAGAAAAAAAAAGAAACCTCACAACAACAGATATGAGATTCCTGAGAAGAATACGCAATGTATCAAAAAGACAGAAAATCGGAAATGAAGGAATCAGGACTAAAGTACGGATTACAGCAGTGCTAGATTTTATTAGAAAGCAGCAAGTTAAATGGTTTGGCATTGTAACTAGATTACCAACTAACAGTAAATCACAACAAGCAATGGTGTACAGACCAAAAATGGAAGCAGAAGAAGAGGCAGGCCATGTACACGATGGATATAGGCAATATGAAAACAATATGCAATAACACAAAGTAATGCAACTTTACATAACAGAATTACGACACATACAGGACCTTGCGGGGACTAGCTTTCATCAGCAAACACATACAAACACAAAATACAACATATAGTCACGGAGAAGACCCTCCGGTGACTACTTTAAGGCGTAACGACGGGATGAGAAGAACAAGAAGATGAAAAAAATGAAAGTCATGAAGAGAAAATTAAAATTTGGAAAAATAACAAATGTTCCTACTTAACCTCAGAATCTTCAGCTGTGTATAGGGAATAGAAGAGTCCACGGGAATCTCGATACATGAAGTCCATAATCGGGCACTCTCCCGTTGATTTTTCTTCACCTCCACACCGTAAAGCTCTAGATGAATAAGATGAGAGAAGATTAGATGAGTCCTTAAAAGTTAGAAAAACGTTCTTGCATATTACATAGGACCAATTTTAGTATGCGGCTGCGAATCCTGGACAGTTAATAAACAGGCAATCCTTAGAAGAATTGGAGATTTGGTTTTATAAAAGAATGCAAACAATTAAATGCACCGCAAAATAAGAAATCTGGACAAACTGAGGGAAGCTAAGCCGCAAAGACAACTTATCACAACAATCAACAAGAAGTAAGCATCATACTTGGCCACGTTATGAGAAGACAAAAACTGAAACATGTTGTGATAACCGGACATATCTGTGGAATATAGTGAAAGGCAGCCTGAGAAAATGCTTTGTGTCATGGCACGCAAGGTAGTCAACACACAAACTGATCCATGCCGTCGGAGATCGCAATCTGTGGAGACGCATGATCGCCCAGGCAGGCCGGCAAGGCACTGGATGATGATGATGATGATGATGTCGGAGAGTGTTATCTATCTATCTATCTATCTATCTATCTATTTATCTATCTATCTATCTATCTATCTATCTATCTATCTATCTATCTATCTATCTATCTATCTATCTATCTGTCTGTCTGTCTGTCTGAAAATCTGAATATGTGTGTGGATGAGGGATATGTCTGGGTAGGGATGTGTATTTGTCGTTGGGGGGTGTGTGGGTGAGGGATGTGTGCATGACTGGATAGGTATTGGCTACTGTGGGGATTGTGGGGGTGGGGATGCGTGAGTGGGGAGGTGTGGGTGAGTGGGGAGGTGTGGGTGAGTGGGGGAGATGACTGGGTGGTTGGAGGGATGTGTGGGAGGGGGATGTATGTTTGGGTCTGTGTGGGTTTTGGCGGGTGGGGGATGCGTGAGTGTTGGTAGGTGGGGAATGTGTGTGTGGGTGGGTGTGTTGTGGCGTGTGTAGGGTGATGTGGGGATGTGTATATGCGTGGGGGATGTGTGTATCGGTGTGGGATGTGTTTGTGGGCGGGGGAGGGTTATGTGTGGTTGGTGATTTGTGTGGGTGGATGTGAAATGTGTGAGTGGGTGGAAAATGTATGTGTGGGAATGTGTGTGTGGATGGAAAGATGAGTGGTTATTGGTGGGTGATGTGTGAATGGGTGAGAGATGTGTGTGGGTTGATACGGGATGTGTGTGTGGTTGCGGGGTGTGTGGGTGTGTGGAGCATATGTGTGTGTATGTGGGTGAGTTTATGTTTGTTGGGGTATGTGTGAGTGTGTGGTGAGATGTATGTGGGGGATGTGTGTATGCGTGAGTGCGAGATGTCTGAGTTGGTCTGGGATGTGTGAGTGGGTGAGGGATGTGTGCGTGGGTTGGTGCAGGATGTGTGTGTGAGAGGGGGATGTGTGACATAACATGATAATACACATTGTTTATGCTTACACCATTCATTTGACAATGGTTTTTGTCTATGTGAATGTACCATGCACAGCTGAAAAATGAAAGATGAGTGATGGGAAGAACCTAATGTAAGACGGGCCTATGTGCCCAATTTGTAACCCTTTTAAAACAAAGTTCAATTCAGTTCAATTCTATCTATCTATCTATCTATCTATCTATCTATCTATCTATCTATCTATCTATCTATCTATCTATCTATCTATCTATCTATCTATCTATCTATCTATCTATCTATCTATCCTCTATCTATCCATCCATCCATTGAGGTGTGACCGTATGGTCACAGGGTTATTATTATGAGCCAGCGGATGAACCTTAATGTAACTTCTCGACCGGTCCTTGTGCGAAGTGTGAGGACGTATTTTTCTGAGTTCTTCTCGGATTTTTATTACTGCCAGCTGAATTAGCCTAACATGGATTTTTATATCATAGTGCTCGTTGTGATTCTATGGATGTGGTTAAATAGTTCTTAAAATAATAAAAGTTGTGATTTTTGAAAAAATGTGTATTAAATACAATATTTATTTCAAGTGATAGCTGAACACTAACAAATCTAAACGAATCAAGTGCAGGAGCGTATCGAAACCAACCAACCGCAACACATGGCTTCAAATTGCCGGCGGCGAGTCTAGACTACAATGCGATTTCTACATTCTTCATGCGGGTTTGATAACATTATGCAATAATGTCATTGATAGGAGATGCCTCTCTGAAGGTGACTGGTGTGAAAATAAGATCCGGTTTACTATCGGCCATGAATAAAACCTACACACAAAACAAAGAGAAGGCGGTTAAGACCAAGCTAGCCATGTGTGTAAACCCAATCGGCCGATTTGTCCAACACACAAACTATGGCCAATGTATTACAGTATCCTTTAACAATACACTCCATTATGAGGCATTTCGAACGTGCCTCCTCAACTATTACAAGCCTGAACTAATTCAACACAGACACGATAGACGCGGGGCCTACGTGGAAGACCTGATTACGATGCCGGCCATTACAATACATTTATATCACTCAAAGAACAAATTATTAGCTCAGGGCAGTATTGAAAACAATAAATCTTGACTAAAATTAGACTTTGTTGAGCTGGAAAACTAAATACATACATTCAAGAGTAGAGACATATCAAAGACACAAGATATCATCAGCATGCTCGTCTCCAGTGAGGAATCAGAATCTACACAGACCACAACTATGCTGTGGACATCACAGCAGACAATGTTTCTCAACTAATACGTACAATGAGTGAACAGGACAATACCATAAACACGAGGCCGGCTACCCCATCAGTGCTCTTGAACATTGAATATCCAACTGAGCACCTCCAAAACAACGTAGACACAAATGTAAGAGTAGCAGAAGAAATGCCAGCCTTAGACAACACCCCAACTATCAATGGACAATCGTGCGATTGTCATAGGCACATTGAGGTAATAGAACAATCCTTAAAGGCGCTCATTGTGACTGTTACAGCAAACATTGAAGCGAACAGCAAGACCAGCAGTGACTACACTGTTCTCAAAGCATAAATCACGCTCCTTAGTGAGGAAAATCTGTTGATAAAGAAATACAATAGAAACTTTACAGCATGGGTCCACCACCAACCCAACTGAACAAGCGTGTAATTCCCAAGCAGCTGTATCAACTTCTAAGAATCTAGAAGCCCAGCTTCACCAAAAACAAATAACTAAACAAGACGCGAAAAAACTTCAACGTGCAGAGGAAGATAAAACACTACAAGCAGTCTATCCCATTGATGTAAAAGTAAGCAACAGATTAGAAGTGCTTCAAGGAAATTCGTCAGAAAACGTACAGTGCTATGTGCACTGCCAACAGACAACACACGCGTGCAGGAAACAGAGAGAGAGAGAGAGTCACATGGAGACGTACAGACCCCTGCAGAATGGGAGAAACAACGGGCAAGGCGTACTGACAGCCAACATAAATAGACAACACGACCCGACTGTACATACATTATAATAGACGACTCTTTAATGAAAGGTCTATACAGCGAACGGATGGCCACTCCAGACAAAGACATTGTTTCCATAATCCCATTGTCTGGGGCTGGTGCTGACCGGCTAACAGACAAGATTAGCAGATTGGCTGTAAATCGTAACGTTAGAAAGGAAAGCGTGCACACAGGTATTAATGACACCATGAACAACCAGCAAATCAAAGTATCTCAACTGATGGCACTCTTGAACGGATTACGTCACACTTTTCCTAACTCATCTATATTCTTTTCCTCCATCATTTCACCGAGTTATGGATTCCAGCGTCGTCTAGCTGACATAAATAACAACATATAGCAGACGTTTTGTTCTCACAACAATATGCAGTTCATCAACAACACACCGTCGTTTACTTCACCGGCTGCGGCACCAAACAAAGCGACTTTATAAAGATCAAATACATTTGTCTACACTGGGCACCAGCTTGCTCACCAAAAATATCAAATTCCCAGAATGGACACAACATACATCCAACACAGGATCGCGTAGGACACTTTTATATACTCCACCTGAAACTAAAGCCAGACGACATTTTCCAGCCACATTAAGTATCAATAGGCCAGAAGAGCGCAGACTACTCAAAACCGCGGCACCTGACATCCAAGTCAGACGGAACACTTCCACCACACCAAATCCGTACAATACGCCCTCTTTCACGCAGGAGGGTGAAAATTATGAGGATACGTTCCCTCTTCTCCACAGCAAGGAACAATCTAGCAGTAACAACAACGTGCCACCACAGCCTCCTGTTAGCCACGAATCAGAGCCTGTAGTTGGTATTCGTTACACGCCCGTGGGAAATAAACAGTATCCATCCATTGTACCCCAGAGTTGATATACATCACACGTTTTAGCCCTGCTTCACTTCGCCAGGCACTTATGATGTAGCTGTACCAAGAACCAACACAGGCTGGTATTTACTAGCAATTCAGCACAAAGCAACACCGCATGTCGGTACAAGAAAGAGCCCTCCTAGAACGTTTATGTGCATACTTGGTTATCGCTTTATATAGGAACGTATTAGATTGTACGTGACTATAAACATTGACTTGTATTGACATCACAGAATAAGATACTTACTTAGTTGTATATCTTTTATAATACTTTTATTGTGTTTATACTGTTAGTGAAGGGGTCTTCACTGCTCATCCTTATTGATTTGTATACGTATTTGTCTGTGTGTGTGTGTGTGTGTGTGTGTGTGTGTGTGTGTGTGTATGTGTGTGATGACATATACATTACTGTTTCTCTGTACTTTAGAGTGTGTATTGTTTGTAAGGGATGTAAGGTGTATTCATTTCGTGCTTTAAAAAATATATGATTACGCATTGTTAAAATGTCTAATAAGTACGAACATTGGCTCAGGAATAATGGGCTCACAATCGGGCATTTAAACATCTGCCATCTATTAGGGAAGATGCCCGAACTATAACTTATACTTAATCAAAATTTTCACATGTCCGGCGATAGCAAAAGTCGATTAAATGGTAACATCACAGATGATGACATCACTATCAGAGGTTTTAAAACCATTAGAAGAGATCCATATCAGAAACAAGAGACGGGTATTGCAGTTTATATTTCTAACTCGCTCAACGCCCACAGCAGGCTAGACTTCGAAACCTGTGACACTGAGTGTGTATGGCTTGAGGTTAAATTTCAAAATCGCATACCCCTAATAGATGTCTAACTTTATCGAAACACCAGTGCAGGAAATATCTGGAATGAAAAATGCACCACTATGATGGATGCAGTCTTTAGTAATGCGAGAGAAATAATACTGCTAGGTGACTTCAACATAGACACTAACAATCAAACAAAACATGGGAAAACATAATCAATCAATCATGTGCCATGCCGGAAAGCGTGGGCGGTCATGACTCGTCATTTCACTCTATCACCATAGTCGTGAATCAGCTCAGTGTTCCTGTCTCGTCCATGCCATGTGGCCAAGCCATCCAGGTATTTTCCTCTCGGTCTTCCTCTTGGTCTGTTTCCTTCGATCTTGCCAGTTGTCACCAAGTTCTCCATTCCATTTCTTTTCATAACATGTCCAAAATATTTTGACTGTCTACGTCTAATTTCTCTAATCATTTTACGATGTTCATTTGTCTTCTGTAGTACTTGGTCATTGGTTTTTCTGTCTGTCCATGGTATTCTTTGCATTTTCCTCAGAAACCACATTTCTGCAGCCATCAGATGCTTTTCAGCATGACTGCTCATTGTCCAAGTTTCACATCCATACAAAAGAACAGGCTCTATGTATCCTCTCGACACTCTTTTTCTCGTTTCAATTGACATCTTTTTATTTGTCAGAATGTTTTTCATCTTGCATCTTTCGCCATGGCGATTCTTATTCTAATTTCTTCAAGGCATCTCCCATCAGATGTTATGACTGTTCCAAGATAATTGTACCGATTCACTTGTTGAAGAATATTTCCATTTACTTGTATATTACATGGTGGCACTTCTTCCTTCCTAGTGACGACCATAACCTGAGTCTTTTTACAATTTAATTCTAACCCCAGTTGCTCACTGTGTACAACAACCGCATCTACTAATTGTTGCAGGTCCTAACATAATAGAGTCATATAATTCCCAACAGTTAGTCAAACAAGCCACTGGAATAACAAAATCATCTGCAACACTTAAAGATCATATTTATACAACGTGTGCTGACAACATCACAGAATGTACTATACCTATTAATGCAATGAGCGATCACTATCCAGTATGTTGCACGTGGCCGAAAAGAGGTACCAAAACTCCAAAACACAAACATATAAGTATAAAATATAGAAATTATAAAAATTTCAATAGAGATGTCGTTTTACAAGACTTGCTCAACTCATCTCTGGACTATGTTTACCAACTTCCTGATCTAGACGATGCTCTGGTCCACTGGCTGAAGACCTTTCTAAGTATATTTGACAAGCTTGTTCCATTTAAAGAAGTTCGTGTTAAACATCACACTAAGAGAACGTGGATCACACAGGAAGTAGTTGAAATTATGAGAGACCCGGACCACAAGGAACATAAAAATAGAGATATAACTATGTACCGTAGTCTGAGAAACTAAGTTCAATGTGTTATTCGAAAGGGGAAAAACAATTATTTTAAGAACTTAATAATAGATAAAACCAACACTAAAGATATATAGAAAGCAATTAATACCTTGACAAACAAACACAAATCATCACAATCATTACCATCAAATCAGGTTACATGTGATCAATTCAGTAGATTCTTTCAGTCCGTCATAACCAACTGAAGGTTGCAATACCAAATTCGCCTCATGACATATCTTTATTATCATCATTCTGTGAGAACAAATGGTATGGAGACATTCCCTCCAACATACCGTTAATGACGACCACTGAAGTATTTACTCATCTCAGTAACCTAAAAAAACAATAACTCATCAGGACTAGATGGAATCAGTAATCGGATCCTTCGCCATGCTGCACCGGCGATCTGTGAGTCACTAACTTTGATATATAATCAATGTTCCACCAATGATCACTTCCCATCAGAATTTAAAATCGCTAAAGTTTATTTTCATTTACAAGCTGGTTCTCTAGATGATCGTCTCATGGGTAATTATAGGCCAATTTAGACATTATCCTCACTATCCAAACCGCTAGAAAAGCACATCCACAAAACATCACTAGAGCACTTAATTCGCCACAAACTAATAGTTGACAGTCAGTCAGGATTTCGGCCAAAATACGGCCCTAACAAATATGATAGAAAACTGGCATCAAAATATTAACAATATGTTGTTGTTGTTTGCCCATCAAGAATGATGATGACCATTCATTTCATTCAGTGGGGTTGAAGGTGTGGAGCCGTGGGTTCTAAGATGGCTGATAAGGCCTATTTTGGCTCGAAATGTTCTTTGACAATGTGGGCAAAGAATGCTTGACGTCTCTGGAGGAGGATTTCCTGCAGTGGTTTTTCTGTCCTGCCTTTTCTTCACAGCTCTTGCAGTCCTGGTTGCCTCACATATGACTGCACCTTTGCGCAATGATGCACACCACGAATTTCGGTCTCTGGCTGCAGCCTCCAAGGTGTCATGATGAATTCCAAAAGCATTCAGTGAGATTTTCAGAGTGTCTTTAAAACGTTTCCTCTGGCCACCTTGGGAGCGTTTACCACAACGCAGTTCGCTGTAAAAAATTCGTTTAGGGAGCCTGTGATCTGGCATGCGAGTCAAGTGACCAGCCCAGAGAATCTGATTCTTCATCAGTAGAGTGTGGATACTGGGCATGGATGCTCTTTCTTAGGACTTCAGTGTCTGGAATCTTGTCTTGCCATTTAATCTTCAGTAGCTTCCTTAGGCAGACTGTGTGGAAGTGGTTTAATTTCCTATTGTGTCGCTGATAAACAGTCCAGGTTTCACAAGCATATAGCAGTGTGGATAATACAACTGCTTTGTAGACTTTTAGCTTTGTTTGCAGGCTTATTCCAGTTCTGTCCCATACATTCTTGTACAGTCTGCCAAAGGCTGCACTGGCCTTGGAGATTCTTGCATTCACTTCGTCATCGATTGTGGCAGCTTGTGACACGGTGCTGCCAAGATAGGTGAATTTGTCCACAACACTTAGTCTATGATCATTCACTTTGATATTCGGCACAGTGTGATTATTCTCTGGAGCTGGCTGGTACATAACTACAGTCTTTTCCAAGTTGATATTGAGTCCAAAGTTGGCACAGGCATGTGAGAAAGCTGAAACATTATGTTGCATGTCCGCCTCTGAGTTGGCGTATAGAGCGCAATCATCAGCAAACAGGAGCTCTCTGACGGTGCCGCTGTTAATTTTGGTTTTAGCTTTCAGCCTTCTGAGATTGAATAACTTTCCATCCATACTGTAGTTGATGTCTATTCCAATGTCGTCGTTCTCGAAGGCATTCATCAGCATGGCTGAAAACATGAGGCTAAACAGTGTTGGTGCCAGGACACATCCTTGCTTCACTCCATTGGTGACAGGAAAGGGTTCAGACAGTTCACAATTTTCCTGTACTCTTGCCTGCATGCCGTCATGAAATAGCCGCACTATTTGGACAAACTTTCGTGGACAGCCATATTTTGCCATAATCTTCCACAGTCCTTCTCTGCTGACTGTATCAAAAGCCTTGGTAAGGTCAATAAAAGTGGAGAACATTTCGAAGTTCTGTTCCTGACATTTCTCTTGCAGCTTGCAGCGAAAATCATGTCAACAGTTCCACGTTCTTTTCTGAAGCCACATTGACTCTCAGGAAGAAGACCTTGATCGAGATGGGCTGTGAAGCGATTGAGAAGAATTCTGGCGAGTATCTTCCCTGCAATTGAAAGCAAGGAGATGCCTCGGTGGTTGTCACAGGATTGGCGGTTTCCTTTACGTTTGTAAAGGTGGACTACTGACGCGTCCTTAAAATCTTGTGGCATGGTCTCGTTCATCCATATGTTTGTGAAGACTTGGTGAAGCTGCTCTGTTAGGACCGGCCCACCTGCCTTGTATATCTCTGCTGGGATGGAGTCAGGACCAGGTGCCTTGTCGCTGGAGAGTTGCTGGATGGCTTTGTTTACTTCCACTATGGTTGGCAGGTCATCAAGTGTCTCATTGGTGGGAACTTGAGGAAGGCAGTTGATGGTTTCATCATCGAAGAAGGAAGTTGCATTTAAGATTTTGCAGAAATGCTCTGCCCAGCGTTGAAGGATATTAACAATATACTCTATATGGAGCGGTGTTTATAGACTTTAGAAAAGCATTCGTTATGATAGATCATACTATTCTAATTTTAAAAAAAACTAGAAACAATGAAAGTAAGCTTTAATATAGTGATATTAATTATAATCATTTTTATTAGACAGAAAACAAATAGTGTCACACAATAAATCTTTCTCTTATGCCATTACCATTAATATTGGAGAACCTCAAGGGTCTATTCTTGGCCCTCTGTTATTTGCCATTTATATAAATGATCTTCCCTTATATCTGTCGTCGTCCTGCGATCTATTTGCAGACGACTGCATAGTTTATACAAACGCTATTGAACGTAATGTGCTAGAATTATCCTTGCAACAGGGAATAAATAGTGTAGTTAACTGGAGTCATGTAAACCGCATGCAAATTAACATTTCTAAAACAAAATCTATGTTAATAGGCACAAGGCAAAGACTTCACACGCTAGACTCGTATACTTATTGTTCTTTTGTTGTCAAAGAATTGCTTCATAAGAGATGTTGAATGAAAGAATGTATGAGAGGAAATAGAGAAGAAGGGCAGAATGTCAGACGGGCCTGCGTGCTCAATTCTTAACCCTTTGAATATAAAGATAAAGAAGAAAAGAAAAAAGAACTCTACAGCTGCACATTGGTAGCATGCCTTTAAAAAAGTGTAACCGTGCATACGGCACTGGGTCTTATCATAGATCAAAATCTAACCTTTAACTCCCATGTTCATGCTCTCGTTAAACAAATAGCCGAAAAAGTATACCAACTTGCCAAAATTAAAACTTTCCTTGACGAAAACACAAGCAAGATATTCATATTGATTCACACATATTGACTATTGCTCCACAATCTGGAATAGATGCTCCAAATCACTAACAAAACGTCTTTATTCACTCCAGAGAAGGGCAGTACGTTTAATTAATGGTGAAAAGCTTACCGATAATTCTAAATTACACAAACGTCTTCGGTTACTGCCACTCCACAAATGCCTACTTTGTAATAAGGCTAAACTGATTCACAAAATCCTATTTCAAAATGTTCCAAGCGATCTTTGGCCATTGTTTAAATATAACGCAAGACATAGCGAACGACTAAATATACTTCATGTCCCTAAACCTAGGATAGACTTATATAAAACAAGCTTAGCATACTCTGCCGCTCAGTTGTGGAACAATCTTCCACAAGAAATCAAAGACACAAACAATCATTACACATACATTCGCAGCCTGTTTGAACACTTAACTCAGTACATACTACATACCCCCATAAACAAAAACAAGAAAAGACAATAATAATGGTAAATTATCTCAAACGATAACTAGCAAAAAAAATAAAAAAATTCCAATATGTATGGCACGTTACACCTTCTTTAGGTATTTATAATACCCATGTTAAACATTGCCTCAGTGAGTCATTCGTTATTAATTATTTTCATGCGTTTTAATGCTTATTGTTCTTTTGTTGTCAAAAATTTGCTTCATAAGTAATGTTGAATGAAAGAATGTATGAAAGGAAATAGAGAAGAAGGGTAGAATGTAAGACGGGTCTGCGTGCCCAATTCTTAAAACTTTGAAAATACAGATTTTCTTTCTATCTATCTATCTATCTATCTATCTATCTATCTATCTATCTATCTATCTATCTATCTATCTATCTATCTATCTATCTATCTATCTATCTATCTATCTATCTATCTATCTGTCAATCAATCAATCTATCTATCTATCTATCTGTCTGTCTGTCTGTCTGTCTGTCTGTCTGTCTGTCCGTCTGTCCGTCTGTCTGTCTGTCTGTCTGTCTGTGTCAATCGGTCGGTGGGTCGATCGGTCGGTCGGTCAGTGGGTCAGTGGGTCTGTGGGTCGGTCGGTGGGTCGGTCGGTCGGTCGGACGTTCGGTCGGTCGGTCGGTCGGTCGGTCTTCTCCTTCTTCTTCTTCGTCTTCTTTTTCTTTGTCTCCTTCTGCATCTTCTTCTTCTTGCGCTGCTACTGCCATTGATACTGCTCCTGTTTCTTCAGTAACAGTTATGGTAAAAGTAAACAACAGGGCTAAAAACAATTATAAATGTAATTAAAAACTCACAAACATATCAAAACAATAAACTATTTTAACATTACATCTGCCGGAAATGGTTCAGATGATTTCCAGAGTTATGTTTGTATATTTAAATAAGCTGTTGTCTCTCTTCTATTAGCTTCTAGTATATACATGCAAACGTCGGTTCAGTGCAACCACTAAGTGTAGTTTTCTTTGTATTCTTCATTCTACAGATCTCCTTGATACTTTTATTAAGGCAGAAAAAGGTATGTATTTCTATTACATGTCTTAGACCTCGTGTAATGTTTGATTGGTAGTTTGATTGTAAAGATCTAGTTTCCTTGCACAGGAATACATTATATATATATATATATATATATATATATATATATATATATATATATATACTAGCTGACCCGGCCCGGCTTCGCCCAGTCCCTGGAGGGGATCTATCTATCTATCAGTCTGTCTGTCTGCTTGTTTGTCTGTCTGTCTGTCTGTCTGGCTGACCCGGCCCGGCTTCACCCAGTCCCTGGTGGGGAGCATCTCATTTTATTCATATACGTAGTCATATAAGCATCTCCCGTTCCCGACTATCTGTTTGTCTGTCTATCTGTCTGTCTGTCTGTCCCGGCCCGGCTTCACCCAGTCCCTGGTGGGGAGCATGTCATTTAATTCATTCATATAAGTAGTCAAATAAGCTTCCGTTCCCGACTATCTGTCTATCTATCTGACCCGGCGTGGTTTCGCCCAGCTCCTGGCGCACAGTAACTTAAAAGTCATTTGTCCTTCCACACACCATTCATTATTTTTAATGAAAACTGTTTTTAATCACCGACATGACAGTTGATAAGTTTTGTAAGCAGAAAAAGATGGGTTAAAATGTTATGCATAATGCATTATTTTTATGCAAACTTTAAAAATACCTTAAAGATTATATCATTATTTAATATAACTCATATGCCTAAAATAACTATAGACAAAGAGTTTAACAATAGTGCAGGTAAGTCCAACAATATGACTATAAAGTATATAGAAATGTTATTAAAAGTTATGCCCCTTGAAATAACTTTTCTAGAGTGAAGTCCCCCTGCTATATAGACATTATATAATGAAAATGGAAAAGTAAATGTTATTAAATAAGTAGAAGATTTTACATTAAGAAATTATTATAGTCGGTTGCACAGGAATGAAAGGAAGACGTGTAGAAAATTTCATCTCAATCGGATGTACCGTTATCGAACGCATCCAAGACCCACAAACCCACAAACAAACATACACTCTGTTTTATATATATATATATATATATATATATATATATATATATATATATATATATATATATATATATATATATATATATATATATATATATATATACCAGTCCATCACTATAGTTCGTTCCAATCGTAGAGGTCAGTATAGCCGAAAAGATAACAGCGCTCACTCTTCAGGTGCGCTGACGGTGGGTTAGCGGGTTCAACCCCAACACCTTTCACATTGACTAAATTGTTAAATTCTCATCCTTGACTTGTGGACATAAATTTTGAGTATACCAGAAATAAGAGTGAATTCGCCTGTTGACGGATGTGATTGGTTATAAAAGAAGCTATCTATTAGCTAATAGTTAATACATGCAAACGTCAGTTCAGTGCACCCACTAAGTGTAGTTTTCTTCATATTCCCCATATTATTCTTTGTCATCTTCTTCTTTATTATCTTCAAATTTCTTATACTGTTCTTCATCATTTTCTTATTCTTCATCTTCTCCCTCTTTGTCGTCTTCTTTTTCATCATCGTCCTATTCTTCTTCATCAACTTCTTCTTCATGATAATTTTCTTCTTCTTCACCTTCTTTTCCGTCAATATTTTCTTCACATTCTTCTTCTTCACCATCTTTCTCTTCTTCATTAGCTTTCTCGTCTTCATCGTCATCTTCTTCTTTATCATCATCTTCTTCTTCTTCTTCTTCTTCTTCTTCTTCTTCTTCTTCTTCTTCTTCTTCTTCTTCTTCTTCTTCTTCTTCTTCTTCTTCTTCTTCTTCTTCTTCTTCTTCTTCTTCTTCCTCTTCTTCTTCTTCTTCTTCTTCTTCTTCTTCTTCTTCTTCTTCTTCTTCTTCTTCTTCTTCTTCTTCTTCTTCTTCTTCTTCTTCTTCTTCTTCTTCTTCTTCTTCTTCTTCTTCTTCTTCTCCTCCTCCTCCTCCTCCTCCTCAACAACCTTAACATCAACCTAAGCAAGCAAGCTATTATAAACAAGAACACAAGGAAGACCACAGTGGTCAGTGGCAACAACAGTTCAAGCAGGCACGCCAACGACGGAAAAATAGTTCAACACATGTTATCATTGGAGATTACCTGCTTAAGAAAATATATGTCATCTTCTGACAGCGAGTCAACTTCAATCTACCTTCCACCAAGCGCTGTCATTGATAGGCTGATTGCTACACTGCGAAAATTCCAAGGGAACGACAGAATTAGGAAAACAAAAGTCCATATTGGTGACAACGACAAAATGGATAATAAAATCGTAAGCACCTCACAACTAGCTACATTGGAGGTACTGCTGCGCAATAAATTTCCTAACTCATTTATGTTCATTTCATCCATCATTCCAGCATGTTATGGATTCCAGCGTCGTGCTGCCGATGCTGCCAATCTAACACTATAAGTAGTAAGTGACACGCAAACTAAGTATTATTTGGGGTCCGCTTCGGTAGTCCGGACGTCGTATTTCTTTATATAAAAGTTATCCCGCCCCCAGCGGACCACATAGAAAACGGACCTCAAATGACCCAGATATTTGAAAATGGCGGTTATGTTCTTGGTTTTGGGTGACTACTTCCGGTTGTCGTTGTGACTACTTCCGGTTGTCACATCCGGTTCGGGGGCACACGGGCGGGCGGCGGCGGCGGGGGCGGCGACGGTGGGGTCCCATAAAATACCTGGCTAGAGAGGTGGGTGTTTATTATTAGTCATGGATCCGAGATGGAAACATCCTTTTACGGCTTTGATTGCGGGACCAACGGGATGTGGAAGATCCGTCTTTGTGCAAAAGTTTCTTTCTCATTTATCAAACATGGTCGATCCCATTCCAGAGGAGATTATATGGTGCTACGGAGAATGGCAACCTGTGTATGAGACTATGAAAGGCATTACATGCAAAGAAGGCGTGCCGGAAATGGAACAGTGGACAGCTGATAGACGTCGTCTAGTGGTAATAGATGACCTAATGTCTGAAACAGATGATAGGGTGACTAAACTTTTTACTAAAGGCAGTCATCATCGCAACCTCAGCGTCGTTTATATAGTCCAGAATTTCTTTGGGAAGAATAAAGAGCAAAGAACTATTAGTTTGAATTCGCATTACCTAGTGGTGTTTAAGAACCCACGTGACGGATCTCAGAATACCAACCTGGCCAAACAGATGTATCCAGGCCGCGTGTCATATGTACAAGAGAGTTTTAAGGACGCGACAGCGGCTCCACACGGTTATTTGCTGATTGACCTTCGACAGGAAACACCGGATCAGCTCCACTTACGAAGTCATATTTTTCCAGATCAGCGTCAAGTCGTCTACGTGCCTAAATAAATATGTCCCACCGAATAAAACGTCACGGGGCCATGTTGCGATTTCTAGGCGAGGCGAAGCCGGCTGACGTGAAAGCCGTAATTAAATCGGCTTCCCCAGACCTCGTCCAATCAATTTGCGAGTGCTGTCACAATGTGTTAAAAGGTAATGTTCCACTAACACCGGTTCAGAAGAGACGTTTGCGCCGGCACAAGAACAGTCTGAGAGCGCTTACTCGTAAGAAACTATCTATCAAGAAGAGGAAACACATCTTACAGCAAGGTGGTTTCATCGGCACTTTATTAGGTCCTATTCTCAACGTATTGAAAGGCATCGTGGGCTTATAATGAAGAACATGATCTTGTTCGATCCCGAATGCTGGAAAAACCCTATGTACCACCTGATACATTAACAGATAACTTGCGCATTGTAGATAGCGATCAGAAGACTGTGAAGGGAATATTTGTGGAGAAAAAATAAAAATATACCTATACGAAACCGTTACACAAATGTTTTGAAATATTAAATATATATATATATATATATATATATATATATATATATATATATATATATATATATATATATATATATATATATATATATATATATATATATATATATATATATATATATATATATATATATATATATATATATATATATATATATATATATATATATATATATATATATATATATATATATATATATATATATATATATATATATATATATATATATATATATATATATATATATATATATATATATATATATATATATATATATATATATATATATATATATATATATATATATATATATATTTAATATTTCAAAACATTTGTGTAACGGTTTCGTATAGGTATATTTTTATTTTTTCTCCACAAATATTCCCTTCACAGTCTTCTGATCGCTATCTACAATGCGCAAGTTATCTGTTAATGTATCAGGTGGTACAGTAGGGTTTTTCCAGCATTCGGGATCGAACAAGATCATGTTCTTCATTATAAGCCCACGATGCCTTTCAATACGTTGAGAATAGGACCTAATAAAGTGCCGATGAAACCACCTTGCTGTAAGATGTGTTTCCTCTTCTTGATAGATAGTTTCTTACGAGTAAGCGCTCTCAGACTGTTCTTGTGCCGGCGCAAACGTCTCTTCTGAACCGGTGTTAGTGGAACATTACCTTTTAACACATTGTGACAGCACTCGCAAATTGATTGGACGAGGTCTGGGGAAGCCGATTTAATTACGGCTTTCACGTCAGCCGGCTTCGCCTCGCCTAGAAATCGCAACATGGCCCCGTGACGTTTTATTCGGTGGGACATATTTATTTAGGCACGTAGACGACTTGACGCTGATCTGGAAAAATATGACTTCGTAAGTGGAGCTGATCCGGTGTTTCCTGTCGAAGGTCAATCAGCAATAACCGTGTGGAGCCGCTGTCGCGTCCTTAAAACTCTCTTGTACATATGACACGCGGCCTGGATACATCTGTTTGGCCAGGTTGGTATTCTGAGATCCGTCACGTGGGTTCTTAAACACCACTAGGTAATGCGAATTCAAACTATAGTTCTTTGCTCTTTATTCTTCCCAAAGAATTCTGGACTATATAAACGACGCTGAGGTTGCGATGATGACTGCCTTAGTAAAAGTTTAGTCACCCTATCATCTGTTTCAGACATTAGGTCATCTATTACCACTAGACGACGTCTATCAGCTGTCCACTGTTCCATTTCCGGCACGCCTTCTTTGCATGTAATGCCTTTCATAGTCTCATACACAGGTTGCCATTCTCCGTAGCACATATAATCTCCTCTGGAATGGGATCGACCATGTTTGATAAATGAGAAAGAACTTTGCACAAAGACGGATCTTCCACATCCGTTGGTCCCGCAATCAAAGCCGTAAAGGATGTTTCCATCTCGGATCCATGACTAATAATAAACACCCACCTCTCTAGCCAGGTATTTTATGGACCCCACCGTCGCCGCCCCCGCCGCCGCCGCCCGCCCGTGTGCCCCCGAACCGGATGTGACACCCCCCCCCCCACCCCCCCCCCCCCCCCCCCCCCCCCCCCCCCCCCCCCCCCACCCCCCCCCCCCACCCCCCACCCACCCCACCCCCCGAAGTAGTCCCACAACCGACAACGCCATTTCACCCAACCAGATCCGTTTTCAATTCCCTGGGCGAGGTCCTTTTCTATGTCGCGTCCGACTCCGGCGGGAAACCCAATAATACCTTAAAAACTTTGCGTGTCACTTACTACTTATAGTGTTAGATTGGCAGCATCGCAGCACGACGCTGGAATCCATAACATGCTGAATGATGATGAAATGACATAAATGAGTTAGGAAATTTATTGCGCAGCAGTACCTCCATGTAGCTAGTTGTGAGGTGCTTACGATTTTATTATCCATTTTGTCGTTGTCACCAATATGGACTTTTGTTTTCCTAATTCTGTCCGTTCCCTTGGAATTTTCGCAGTGTAGCAATCAGCCTATCAATGACAGCGCTTGGTGGAAGGTAGATTGAAGTTGACTCGCTGTCAGAAGATGACATATATTTTCTTAAGCAGGTAATCTCCATGATAACATGTGTTGAACTTTTTTCCGTCGTTGGCGTGCCTGCTTGAACTGTTGTTGCCACTGACCACTGTGGTCTTCCTTGTGTTCTTGTTTATAATAGCTTGCTTGCTTAGGTTGATGTTAAGGTTGTTGAGGAGGAGGAGGAGGAGGAGGAGAAGAAGAAGAAGAAGAAGAAGAAGAAGAAGAAGAGAGAAGAAAAAAGAAGAAAGAAGAAGAAGAAGAAGAAGAAGAAGAAGAGAAGAAGAAGAAGAAGAAGAAGAAGAAAAGAAGAGAAGAAGAAGAAGAAGAAGAAGAAGAAGAAGAAGAAGAAGAAGAAGAAGAAGAAGAAGAAGAAGAAGAAGAAGAAGAAGAAGAAGAAGAAGAAGAGAAGAAGAAGATGATGATAAAGAAGAAGATGACGATGAAGACGAGAAAGCTAATGAAGAAGAGAAAGATGGTGAAGAAGAAGAATGTGAAGAAAATATTGACGGAAAAGAAGGTGAAGAAGAAGAAAATTATCATGAAGAGAAGTTTGATGAAGAAGAATAGGACGATGATGAAAAGAGCGACAAAGAGGGAGAAATGAGAATAAGAAAATGATGAAGAACAGTATAAGAAATTTGAAGATAATAAAGAAGAAGATGACAAAGAATAATATGGGAATATGAAGAAAACTACACTTAGTGGGTGCACTGAACTGACGTTTGCATGTATTAACTATTAGCTAATAGATAGCTTCTTTTATAACCAATCACATCCGTCAACAGGCGAATTCACTCTTATTTCTGGTATACTCAAATTTATGTCCACAAGTCAAGGATGAGAATTTAACAATTTAGTCAATGTGAAAGGTGTTGGGGTTGAACCCGCTAACCCACCGTCAGCGCACCTGAAGAGTGAGCGCTGTTATCTTTTCGGCTATACTGACCTCTACGATTGGAACGAACTATAGTGATGGACTGGTATATATATATATATATATATATATATATATATATATATATATATATATATATATATATATATATATATATATATATATATATATATATAAAACAGAGTGTATGTTTGTTTGTGGGTTTGTGGGTCTTGGATGCGTTCGATAACGGTACATCCGATTGAGATGAAATTTTCTACACGTCCTTCCTTTCATTCCTGTGCAACCGACTATAATAATTTCTTAATGTAAAATCTTCTACTTATTTAATAACATTTACTTTTCCATTTTCATTATATAATGTCTATATAGCAGGGGGACTTCACTCTAGAAAAGTTATTTCAAGGGGCATAACTTTTAATAACATTTCTATATACTTTATAGTCATATTGTTGGACTTACCTGCACTATTGTTAAACTCTTTGTCTATAGTTAATTTTAGGCATATGAGTTATATTAAATAATGATATAATCTTTAAGGTATTTTTAAAGTTTGCATAAAAATAATGCATTATGCATAACATTTTAACCCATCTTTTTCTGCTTACAAAACTTATCAACTGTCATGTCGGTGATTAAAACAGTTTTCATTAAAAATAATGAATGGTGTGTGGAAAGGACATTACTTTTAAGTTACTGTGCGCCAGGAGCTGGGCGAAACCACGCCGGGTCAGATAGATAGACAGATAGTCGGGAACGGAAGCTTATTTGACTACTTATATGAATGAATTAAATGACATGCTCCCCACCAGGGACTGGGTGAAGCCGGGCCGGGACAGACAGACAGACAGATAGACAGACAACAGATAGTCGGGAACGGGAGAGCTTATATGACTACGTATATGAATAAAATGAGATGCTCCCCACCAGGGACTGGTGAAGCCGGGCCGGGTCAGCCAGACAGACAGACAGACAGACAAACAGCAGACAGACAGACTGATAGATAGATAGATCCCCTCCAGGGACTGGGCGAAGCCGGGCCGGTCAGCTAGTATATATATATATATATATATATTTTATTATTATATATATAAAAATTTTGTATTCCTGTGCAATGAACTAGATCTTTAAAATCAAATACAATCAAACATTACACGGGGTCTAAGACATGTAATAGAAATACATACCTTTTTCTGCCTTAATAAAAGTATCCAGGAGATCTGTAGAATGAAGAATACAAAGAAAACTACACTTAGTGGTTGCACTGCCGACTTTTGCATGTATATACTAGAAGCTAATAGAAGAGAGACAACAGCTTATTTAAATATACAAACTAACTCGGGAAAATCATCTGAACCATTTCCGGCAGATGTATGTTAAAAAAAGTTTATTGTTTTGATAGTTGTGATTTTTAATTACTTTATAATTGTTTTTAGCCTGTGTTTACTTTTACCATAACTGTTACTGAAGAACGGGGCAGTATCAATGGCAGTAGCAGCGCAAAAGAAGAAGATGCAGAAGGAGACAAAGAAAAAGAGACGAAGAAGAAGAAAGGGGAAGACCGACCGCCCACCCACCCACCGAACGTCCGACCGACCGACCGACCCACCGACCACCCACAGACCCACTGACCCACTGACCGACCGACCGATCGACCCCCCGACCGATTGACACAGACGACGACAGACCCGACAACGGGCAGACGGGCGACAGACAGACACGACAGAAAAACAGAAATAAAAGATAGATAGATTGATTGATTACGATAGATAGATAGATAGATAGATAGATAGATAGATAGATAGATAGATAGATAAAAAGATAAAGATAGATAATAATAATAGATAGATTGATAGATAGATAATAAAAAGAAAATCTGTATTTCAAAGTTTAAGAATTGGGCACGCAGACCCGTCTTACATTCTACCCTTCTTCTCTAGTTCCTTTCTACATTCTTTCATTCAACATTACTTATGAAGCAATTTTTGACAACAAAAGAACAATAAGCATAAAACGCATGAAAATAATTAAAGAACGAATGACTCAGCTGACATATGTTTTAAACATGGGTATTAATAAATACCTAAAGAAGGTGTAACGTGCCATACAATATTGGCAATGTTTTTATTTTTGCTAGTATATCGTTTGAGATAATTTACCATTATTATTGTCCTTTTCTTGTTTTTGTTATGGGGGTATGTAGTATGTACTGAGTTAAGTGTTCAAACAGGCTGCGAATGTATGTGTAATGATTGTTTGTGTCTTTGATTTCTTGTGGAAGATTGTTCCACAACTGAGGCGGCAGAGTATGCTAAGCTTGTTTTATATAAGTCTACCCTGGGTTTTTTAGGACATGAAGTATATTTAGTCGTTCGCTATGTCTTGCGTTATATTTAAACATGGCCAAAGATCGCTTGGAACATTTTGAAATAGGATTTTGTGAATCATTTAGCCTTATTACAAGTAGGCATTTGTGGGTGGCAGTAACCGAAGACGTTTGTGTAATTTAGAATTATCGGTAAGCTTTTCACCATTATTAAACGTACTGCCCTTCTCTGGAGTGAATAAAGACGTTTTTGTTAGTGATTTGGAGCATCTATTCCAGATTGTGGAGCAATAGTCATATGTGTGAATCAATATGAAAATCTTGCTTGTGTTTTCGTCAAGGAAAGTTTTAATTTTGGGAAGTTGGTATACTTTTTCGGCTATTTGTTTTAACGAGAGCATGAACATGGGATTAAGGTTAGATTTTGATCTATGATAGACCCAGTTTCCGTATGCACGGTTACACTTTTTTAAAGGCATGCTACCAATGTGCAGCTGTAGAGTTCTTTTTTCTTTTCTTCTTTTTCTTTATATTCAAAGGGTTAAGAATTGAGCACGCAAGGCCCGTCTGACATTCTGCCCTTCTTCTCTATTTCCTCTCATACATTCTTTCATTCAACATCTCTTATGAAGCAATTCTTTGACAACAAAAGACAATAAGTATACGATCTAGCGTGTGAAGTCTTTGCCCTTTTGCCTATTAACATAGATTTTGTTTTAGAAATGTTAATTTGCATGCGGTTTACATGACTCCAGTTAACTACACTATTTATTCCTGTTGCAAGGATAATTCTAGCACTTACTTCAATAGCGTTTGTATAACTATGCAGTCGTCTGCAAATAATCGCAGGACGACGACAGATATAAGGGAAGATCATTTATATAAATGGCAAATAACAGAGGGCCAAGAATAGACCCTTGAGGTTCTCCAATATTAATGGTAATGGCATAAGAGAAAGATTTATTGTGTGACACTATTTGTTTTCGTCTAATAAAAAAGATTATAATTAATATCACTATATTAAAGCTTACTTTCATTGTTTCTAGTTTTTTTTAAAATTAGAATAGTATGATCTATCATAACGAATGCTTTTCTAAAGTCTATAAACACCGCTCCATATAGAGTATATTGTTAATATCCTTCACGCTGGGCAGAGCATTTCAGCAAAATCTTAAATGCAACTTCCTTCTTCGATGATAAACCATCAACTGCCTTCCTCAAGTTCCCACCAATGAGACACTTGATGACCTGCCAACCATAGTGGAAGTAAACAAAGCCATCCAGCAACTCTCCAGCGACAAGGCACCTGGTCCTGACTCCATCCCAGCAGAGATATACAAGGCAGGTGGGCCGGTCCTAACAGAGCAGCTTCACCAAGTCTTCACAAACATATGGATGAACGAGACCATGCCACAAAGATTTTAAGGACGCGTCAGTAGTCCACCTTACAAACGTAAAGGAAACCGCCAATCCTGTGACAACCACCGAGGCATCTCCTTGCTTTCAATTGCAGGGAAGATACTCGCCAGAATTCTTCTCAATCGCCTCACAGCCCATCTCGATCAAGGTCTTCTTCCTGAGAGTCAATGTGGCTTCAGAAAAGAACGTGGAACTGTTGACATGATTTTCGCTGCAGGCAGCTGCAAGAGAAATGTCAGGAACAGAACTGCGAAATGTTCTCCACTTTCATTGACCTTACCAAGGCTTTTGATACAGTCAGCAGAGAAGGACTGTGGAAGATTATGGCAAAATATGGCTGTCCACGAAAGTTTGTCCAAATAGTGCGGCTATTTCATGACGGCATGCAGGCAAGAGTACAGGAAAATGGTGAACTGTCTGAACCCTTTCCTGTCACCAATGGAGTGAAGCAAGGATGTGTCCCTGGCACCAACACTGTTTCAGCCTCATGTTTTCAAGCCATGCTGATGAATGCCTTCGAGAACGACGACATTGGAATAGACATCAACTACAGTATGGATGGAAAGTTATTCAATCTCAGAAGGCTGAAAGCTAAAACCAAAATTAACAGCGGCACCGTCGAGAGCTCCTGTTTGCTGATGATTGCGCTCTATACGCCAACTCAGAGGCGGACATGCAACATAATGTTTCAGCTTTCTCACATGCCTGTGCCAACTTTGGACTCAATATCAACTTGGAGAAAGACTGTAGTTATGTACCAGCCAGCTCCAGGAATAATCACACTGTGCCGAATATCAAAGTGAATGATCATAGACTAAGTGTTGTGGACAAATTCACCTATCTTGGCAGCACCGTGTCACAAGCTGCCACAATCGATGACGAAGTGAATGCAAGAATCTCCAAGGCCAGTGCAGCCTTTGGCAGACTGTACAAGAATGTATGGGACAGAACTGGAATAAGCCTGCAAACAAAGCTAAAAGTCTACAAAGCAGTTGTATTATCCACACTGCTATATGCTTGTGAAACCTGGACTGTTTATCAGCGACACAATAGGAAATTAAACCACTTCCACACAGTCTGCCTAAGGAAGCTACTGAAGATTAAATGGCAAGACAAGATTCCAGACACTGAAGTCCAAGAAAGAGCATCCATGCCCAGTATCCACACTCTACTGATGAAGAATCAGATTCTCTGGGCTGGTCACTTGACTCGCATGCCAGATCACAGGCTCCCTAAACGAATTTTTTACAGCGAACTGCGTTGTGGTAAACGCTCCCAAGGTGGCCAGAGGAAACGTTTTAAAGACACTCTGAAAATCTCACTGAATGCTTTTGGAATTCATCATGACACCTGGGAGGCTGCAGCCAGAGACCGAAATTCGTGGCTGTGCATCATTGCGCAAAGGTGCAGTCATATGTGAGGCAACCAGGACTGCAAGAGCTGTGAAGAAAAGGCAGGACAGAAAACCACTGCAGGAAATCCTCCTCCAGAGACGTCAAGCATTCTTTGCCCACATTGTCAAAGAACATTTCGAGCCAAAATAGGCCTTATCAGCCATCTTAGAACCCACGGCTCCACACCTTCAACCCCACTGAATGAAATGAATGGTCATCATCATTCTTGATGGGCAAACAACAACAACATATTGTTAATATTTTGATGCCAGTTTTCTATCATATTTGTTAGGGCCGTATTTTGGCCGAAATCCTGACTGACTGTCAACTATTAGTTTGTGGCGAATTAAGTGCTCTAGTGATGTTTTGTGGATGTGCTTTTCTAGCGGTTTGGATAGTGAGGATAATGTCTAAATTGGCCTATAATTACCCATGAGACGATCATCTAGAGAACCAGCTTGTAAATGAAAATAAACTTTAGCGATTTTAAATTCTGATGGGAAGTGATCATTGGTGGAACATTGATTATATATCAAAGTTAGTGACTCACAGATCGCCGGTGCAGCATGGCGAAGGATCCGATTACTGATTCCATCTAGTCCTGATGAGTTATGTTTTTTTAGGTTACTGAGATGAGTAAATACTTCAGTGGTCGTCATTAACGGTATGTTGGAGGGAATGTCTCCATACCATTTGTTCTCACAGAATGATGATAATAAAGATATGTCATGAGGCGAATTTGGTATTGCAACCTTCAGTTGGTTTGACGGACTGAAAGAATCTACTGAATTGATCACATGTAACCTGATTTGATGGTAATGATTGTGATGATTTGTGTTTGTTTGTCAAGGTATTAATTGCTTTCTATATATCTTTAGTGTTGGTTTTATCTATTATTAAGTTCTTAAAATAATTGTTTTTCCCCTTTCGAATAACACATTGAACTTAGTTTCTCAGACTACGGTACATAGTTATATCTCTATTTTTATGTTCCTTGTGGTCCGGGTCTCTCATAATTTCAACTACTTCCTGTGTGATCCACGTTCTCTTAGTGTGATGTTTAACACGAACTTCTTTAAATGGAACAAGCTTGTCAATATACTTAGAAAGGTCTTCAGCCAGTGGACCAGAGCATCGTCTAGATCAGGAAGTTGGTAAACATAGTCCAGAGATGAGTTGAGCAAGTCTTGTAAAACGACATCTCTATTGAAATTTTTATAATTTCTATATTTTATACTTATATGTTTGTGTTTTGGAGTTTTGGTACCTCTTTTCGGCACGTGCAACATACTGGATAGTGATCGCTCATTGCATTAATAGGTATAGTACATTCTGTGATGTTGTCAGCACACGTTGTATAAATATGATCTTAAGTGTTGCAGATGATTTGTTATTCCAGTGGCTGTTTGACTAACTGTTGGGAATTATATGACTCTATTATGTTAGGACCTGCACAATTAGTAGATGCGGTTGTTGTACACAGTGAGCAACTGGGGTTAGAATTAATTGTAAAAAGACTCAGTTATGGTCGTCACTAGGAGGAAGAAGTGCCACCATGTAATATACAAGTAAATGGAAATATTCTTCAACAAGTGAATCGGTACAATTATCTTGGAACAGTCATAACATCTGATGGGAGATGCCTTGAAGAAATTAGAATAAGAATCGCCATGGCGAAAGATGCAAGATGAAAAACATTCTGACAAATAAAAAGATGTCAATTGAAACGAGAAAAAGAGTGTCGAGAGGATACATAGAGCCTGTTCTTTTGTATGGATGTGAACTTGGACAATGAGCAGTCATGCTGAAAAGCATCTGATGGCTGCAGAAATGTGGTTTCTGAGGAAAATGCAAAGAATACCATGGACAGACAGAAAACCAATGACCAAGTACTACAGAAGACAAATGAACATCGTAAAATGATTAGAGAAATTAGACGTAGACAGTCAAATATTTTGGACATGTTATGAAAGAAATGGAATGGAGAACTTGGTGACAACTGCAAGATCGAAGAACAGACCAAGAGGAAGACCGAGAGGAAAATACCTGGATGGCTTGGCCACATGGCATGGACGAGACAGGAACACTGAGCTGATTCACGACTATGGTGATAGAGTGAAATGACGAGTCATGACCGCCCACGCTTTCCGGCATGGCACATGATTGATTGATTATGTTTCCCATGTTTTGTTTGATTGTTAGTGTCTATGTTGAAGTCACCTAGCAGTATTATTTCTCTCGCATTACTAAGACTGCATCCATCATAGTGGTGCATTTTCATTCCAGATATTTCCTGCACTGGTGTTTCGATAAAGTTAGACATCTATTAGGGGTATGCGATTTTGAAATTTAACCTCAAGCCATACACACTCAGTGTCACAGGTTTCGAAGTCTAGCCTGCTGTGGGCGTTGAGCGAGTTAGAAATATAAACTGCAATACCCGTCTCTTGTTTCTGATATGGATCTCTTCTAATGGTTTTAAAACCTCTGATAGTGATGTCATCATCTGTGATGTTACCATTTAATCGACTTTTGCTATCGCCGACATGTG
>JACEFZ010008713.1:0-18228 GCA_014155875.1 Cepaea nemoralis
TCACCTATACAACAATATTCTAGTATAGGTGTATTGTTGAAGTATATGTTGGTCACCTATACAACAATATTCTAGTATAGGTGTATCGTTGAAATATATGTTGGTCACCTATACAACAATATTCTAGTATAGGTGTATCATTGAAGTACATGTTGGTCACCTATACAACAATATTCTAGTATAGGTGTAGAGCAGCTTCACCAAGTCTTCACAAACATATGGATGAACGAGACCATGCCACAAGATTTTAAGGACGCGTCAATAGTCCACCTTTACAAACGTAAAGGAAACCGCCAATCCTGTGACAACCACCGAGGCATCTCCTTGCTTTCAATTGCAGGGAAGATACTAGCCAGAATTCTTCTCAATCGCCTCACGGCCCATCTCGATCAAGGTCTTCTTCCTGAGAGTCAATGTGGCTTCAGAAAAGAACGTGGAACTGCTGACATGATTTTCGCTGCAAGGCAGCTGCAAGAGAAATGTCAGGAACAGAACTGCGAAATGTTCTCCACTTTCATTGACCTTACCAAGGCTTTTGATACAGTCAGCAGAGAAGGACTGTGGAAGATTATGGCAAAATATGGCTGTCCACGAAAGTTTGTCCAAATAGTGCAGCTATTTCATGACGGCATGCAGGCAAGAGTACAGGAAAATGGTGAACTGTCTGAACCCTTTCCTGTAACCAATGGAGTGAAGCAAGGATGTGTCCTGGCACCAACACTGTTCAGCCTTATGTTTTCAGCCATGTTGATGAATGCCTTCGAGAACGACGACATTGGAATAGACATCAACTACCGTATGGATGGAAAGTTATTCAATCTCAGAAGGCTGAAAGCTAAAACCAAAATTGACAGCAGCACCGTCAGAGAGCTCCTGTTTGCGATGATTGCGCTCTATACGCCAACTCAGAGGCGGACATGCAACATAATGTTTCAGCTTTCTCACATGCCTGTGCCAACTTTGGGCTCAATATCAACTTGGAGAAGACTGTAGTTATGTACCAGCCAGCTCCAGGGAATAATCACACTGTGCCGAATATCAAAGTGAATGATCATAGACTAAGTGTTGTGGACAAATTCACCTATCTTGGCAGCACTGTGTCACAAGCTGCCACAATCGATGACGAAGTGAATGCAAGAATCTCCAAGGCCAGTGCAGCCTTTGGCAGACTGTACAAGAATGTATGGGACAGAACTGGAATAAGCCTGCAAACAAAGCTAAAAGTCTACAAAGCAGTTGTATTATCCACACTGCTATATGCTTGTGAAACCTGGACTGTTTATCAGCGACACGCTAGGAAATTAAACCACTTCCACACAGTCTGCCTAAGGAAGCTACTGAAGATTAAATGGCAAGACAAGATTCCAGACACTGAAGTCCTAGAAAGAGCAGCCATGCCCAGTATCCACACTCTACTGATGAAGAATCAGATTCGCTGGGCTGGTCACTTGACCCGCATGCCAGATCACAGGCTCCCTAAACGAATTTTCTACAGCGAACTGCGTTGTGGTAAACGCTCCCAAGGTGGCCAGAGGAAACGTTTTAAAGACACTCTGAAAATTTCACTGAATGCTTTTGGAATTCATCATGACACCTGGGAGGCTGCAGCCAGAGACCGAAATTCGTGGCGTGCATCATTGCACAAAGGTGCAGTCATATGTGAGGCAACCAGGACTGCAAGAGCTGTGAAGAAAAGGCAGGACAGAAAAACCACTGCAGGAAATCCTCCTCCAAAGACGTCAAGCATTCTTTGCCCACATTGTCAAAGAACATTTCGAGCCAAAATAGGCCTTATCAGCCATCTTAGAACCCACGGCTCCACACCTTCAACCCCACTGGATGAAATGAATGGTCATCATCATTCTTGATGGACAAACAACAGTATAGGTGTATTGTTGAAGTACATCTTGGTCACCTATACAACAATATTCTAGTATAGGTGTATCATTGAAGTATATGTTGGTCACCTATACAACAATATTCTAGTATAGGTGTATCATTGAAGTATATGTTGGTCACCTATACAACAATATTCTAGTATAGGTGTATCATTGAAGTATATGTTGGTCACCTATACAACAATATTCTAGTATAGGTGTATCGTTGAAGTATATGTTGGTCACCTATACAACAATATTCTAGCTGCCTGTGCACTTTAAATTTCTGTTTTCTCACCAACTCATTTCTTATATATAAACAATTGTGAAAATTTCTGTTTTCTCACCATATACAAACAATTGAGCAAATTTCTGTTTTATCACCAGTTCATTTCTTATATACAAACAATTGTGCAAATTTCTGTTTTCTCACCAGTTCATTTCTCATTTTCTTCTTCTTCTTCTTTCGTTCGCTTGAAATATGTCTATAACTGCAATGTTGTCTCTTGTATGAATTTAACTGTCTTTTTTAGTTCACACAGCGGTCCATAGAGTTTATCTTCCACTGTCGTCTCTCTAGGCCAGAAGGCATGCCTGGGTATGTTGTAGTTTGGGCAATCTTAGAGTATGTGCTCTGCTGTCTACGACACCAATCCACATGTGCACATGGCTGTTTCACCAATCTTGAATTTGTATACATGTGGTTGTGTAATCTATTGTGTCCTGTTCTGAGGCGCAGAATAATGATTTGTACTGGTCTGTCCATAATGTGGTAGTCATCTTGAGCAGGTTTTGGTGGCTTTCTGACTGATTTGATCATTCTTTTCTTTTGGTGGTATGTAACGGGCACATTAGGCTGTTCTTCTTTGGCTCCTTCCTTAGCCAATTGATCAGCTCTGTTGTTTTCAGGTACTCCACAGTGGGATGGTATCCATTGTATGGTGACCTTATGCTGACTGCTAAGTTCAGAAAGTAGTGTCCTTAGTACTGGTAATTTCCCAGACAGGAGCGCCGCCTTGAGTACTGATTTTGCATCTGTCAGTAGCACCACATGTTGTGTGCCATTGCTGGTATTTAGTAATTTCTCTGTTGCTATCTTGATTGCCTCAATTTCAGCATCATAGTTATGGCAGTACTTTCCTATCGGTACTTTGGCTGTGTCCCTAGTATTATTTGGGTATTCTATGTACACTCCCGCTCCTCCATTTCGAACAGCATTTTGTGCTGACCCATCTCTGTAGACTCGGATTCAGAGGTCCTGTGGGTATTCTTCATCAAGATAGCTGAGTGTGGCTGTTCTGCGCTGCACACTTGTCAAATATTCCTCTCACTTTTGTCTGGATTTGTAATGATAGTCTATGTTCATCTTTCCATGGAGTTCGCTCTGGAATAGTTGTTAGGGGGATACCAACTGTGGGCAGATCGGTGGTTTCTCTGCAGAGTCGTTTGGCCTGGTGGATAAAACTACTTCTTTTCAACCGCCCCATAGCTAGGTTTTCAAATCTGTTCTTCACAGGGTGGCCTGGCAAGTTGAGGAACTTTTCTGCTTGTATTAGCGATTTCGTATCTCTGCGCTCTCTCAGTGCTTGTGTCCTCCCCATCTCAATTTCCACTATAGGGGTTGATCTCATCCCTCCTGTGCTGACTCTAAAGTGCTTGATTTTGCACCTTGTCCAGCTCTTGTAGTGTGGTTTTTTATGCCGAACACCACGCAGTTGACCTATATTCCAGGTGTGGTTGTATGCTCTGTTGATAAACTTTGCTAAGTATTTTCCCACAGGCTCCCCATGTGGTTCCACTTAGCTTTCTCAGGATGGCTATTTTCCTTCTGGCTTTTGCTACTGCTTTGATGTGCTTTCTCCATTTCACTTCCACATCATTATGCAACTGTTCCAGTTCACTACTCTAGTAGGGTTTATATTGTTTAAGGACTCCTCTTGGTACTGTTTCTCGCTCTGCCGACAGTATGCATTTCCCAAACTCTTCAACTACTTTATTTAAGTCTTTCTCAGTGTTCAGGTTTCTAACCAGTATGCTGGTGTGATGCTTGTACATTGCCCAGTCTGCTTTCTTGTGGTTCCACCTCGAGAGGGTGCTGCTTTCACTTACAAGCTCATTTTCTAAAGTTAGAAAGACTGGCAGATGGTCACTGCCACCAAGTTGTTTTCCAATGATTCGTGTTCCACTCCAGGTCTGTTGAATGAAAAGCCAGGTCAGGTGTAGTTGTAGTGTGCCATGATCTCAAGTAGAAAGTATGTGGGTTGGACGGCTTGATAATCAAGATGAATCTATTCTCATCCTGCCAGTCTTCCAGTCTCTCTCCTCTCTGGTCCATGTGATCATGCCCAGCTCTTCAGTAGCTGTTGAAATCGCCAGACACAATAATTTTTTTCTTTTAATAGTATGTGTCCAGTGCCTGTGGCAGTCACTTGGACAGTAGTAATTGATCAGATGTAGGTTGTATTGCCTGTCTTAATTTAAGGTCTGATACTCAGCCCCTTCCGTGTAGACTTCAATTTTGGGGAAGCAGTGATATTTTTACAAGGGTCAGTATCCCACCTTTTCGTTCAAACCCTTTTTGGGTGAGATCAGTAACACTGGTACCTCTGATTTTGAAGGCTATATTTTTGTTGAGGTGAGTTTTTTGAAGCAACATATGCTTACTTTTTTTTGGTCCAAGATGTTTTCTAATTCTATTTTTTTGTTGCTGACTCCCTCCGCTTCCAGTGCAATTTTTTTAAGTTCTTTGTTTAGGTATGGCCAACCGTTCCTTCTCCGGTCCCCTGACATCTGAGAAGGAATCCAGTAGTTGGGGGTTTTGGACCCTTTAGACATAGGGCCCGGCACTGCACCTCCTGGGGCCCAAAGCAGGGCGAGCACCATAACATTAGCATAGTCGACATATTCCATTTGCGAAATTTCATGGCATCCTGATTTTTGGGGTGCGCCTCCTGGCTGTTGCCTCCATCTTCAGCCACCTTTCCTTTGCTAGAGCGACTGTGGTCTCACTCGAGTTTAAATGTGTATGCGCGTACACACGTGTCTGCGATGCAAGTACGCGCATACATATCTAGAGCATACTGGTTATTTTTCGGCGCCAGAATCTTACTGTCGCCCCTTCTTCTCTTAGTTAAAATAGTTCCGCCATGTGAAGGCCAGGAGTTAGACTTGTGCTGCAGAGGTTATGTATTCACGAGCCATTGGGGTATTTAAGCAAGGTTGGGCGCTCACCACAACACTGCGCCCCGGCTACATACAGCAACATTTGGAACCGTTCATTTCTCATATTTAAACAATTGTGCAAATTTCTGTTTTCTCACCACTCATTTCTCATATATAAACAACTGTGCCAATTTTTGTTTTTTCACCAGCTCATTTCTTATATACAAACAATTGTGCAAATTTCTGTTTTCTCACCAGTTCATTTCTCATATATAAACAATTGTGCCAATTTTTGTTTTCTCACCATTCATTTCTCATATATAAACAATTGTGCAAATTTCTGTTTTCTCACCAGTTCATTTCTTATATACAAACAATTGTGCAAATTTCTGTTTTCTCACATATAAACAATTGTACAAATTTCTGAGCTGATTTTGTAACTTATCTCACCCCATTATAGGAATTTAACCGGCTATGTGGCGAAGAGGCAACGGACGCAATTCATAATCATGCATACATCATTAGAAACACAGCTGTGGGTGATTTGGCAGCAGACCGCCTTACGGTGGTTTCCATACAAAGGTAATAGTGACGGTTGTTTAGAAAGCAATGGCAAACTACTGAACGTAAACATGCCATGAAATAGTAAACAGCCAAAAAATGTTGGGGTTGATTGCAACATCCTGTAAAGGATGATATGCAACTAACTTTTTAATTGGAATTTATATAATCACTATGCAAAGAAACTTAGTTTCCCTAACGGACAGTCACAAACTTTTACTAGAATACACTACAATATACATTTGACAAATGTTCTTTTTTCGGGAATTACTAATTAGTTCTTAATTACAGCAACAAACCATCATGACCTAAATATCAGATTTCATTACAGTGAATTGGGTCTAAATGCAAACAAAAAAGATTTTCAAATGAGCAATAATAAGCATGCCCAATATGAATATTGTGAACAACTGTCAAATACATGAGAGATGAAAACGTTAGAACTAGAAGTTGAGAACAAAATAAAAGAGTTATTGATGAAAGAAAAAGAACTAGAAGCTCAACATGAAAGGGAAAAAAACAGCAACTGAAGTGTAAATATTAAGAATTGCCATGAAACTAAAATCAAAATAATCTAAGACAGAAAGAGATATAAATGTTGCTATGAGGAAGACAAAGTTAAAAACAATGGTACTAAAGAAGAAACAATACCAAGTTATCATCAGAAACTTCTACTCTGGTGAATTTATCCTCGCGTGGACACAAAACTTTGAAGTATTCATTAAAATGGATGAAAATGAAATTTATTCACAAAGACTGCAACAATTAATAAAACTATGTTCAAGTTTAAAGATACATATTTGTAAATAGACAGTACCTTTATAAGAGGAGGGGTTGATGTCACAATCTAATTACAGGGCACTGTGATGAAACGGCCAGTGGCCCATGTCCTCATGCCTTCTTTGGGTCCAGAAACAGAGGGAAACCCTTTTGGGAACCCTCAGTTCACCTATCCGCCTAACTCCCTTAGAAGATAGTTCTCTGGGTTACTTTTACACCCAAAATCTTTTAACGGGAACTATTAAAAGTTATACTTCTCTTTGGGAACACCCGGTAGGGTGCCTTGCACAGGTTACACACTTATGCAATTTGTTTGGCAATCTAGGTCGGTCTAAAAACAACCGTTTGCTCTCTGCATTATGTCTTGGGAACTTTAAAGAGTTCAACATCTGTTGTGCAGAATGCTGGTGTAAATTTTAACGGTAAAGAAAGGTAAGAGTGGGTTTTTAGTTACTCACACCCGGCCTTGGCCTACGAATCTCTGTTGCCTCGACTGGTGAGACGAATTGGTGAAAAGCAGTCGTGCCATATCGGGAGGGGGTCGACAGCTGGCCAACCTAGGCTTCATATTCTTGGCCTAGCATTGGAACGAATCCGAGCAATATATTTCACCCGATGGTTTTGCTTTTTCTTAGCAGCAGATGGGCTGTGATTATCTTTCGTCCTACGTCCTAAACTCTGTATAGCGTCAGCTTTAATTGGACTATAAGCATGACATATCTATTGTCTGCCGGAATGAAGGGAGGGCTCCGTGGGGACGGATCCCACCCATCTCTGTTCTATGTACTTAGGGCGGAAGAAGGTTCGCACACTGCTATATCTGTCATCTTTTAGCAAGGTGGACCCAATAGGCGTTGGTCGTTAAGATGATTCCAGTGAGAGAAATATACAACGTTATTTCGCTGGGAAGAACAATTAACCATCGAAACACACTCGGTTATGCGAGGCGCAGTCTGTGCATTGCGGTGATGACTCAGACGAGAGCGGCGTCCGAAAAGTGTAATGTCTTCTTTCCTATTCTTAATAGAGATTTTTTTTTTTTTGCATATCCTTTACAGGACCTCGCTGTCAACAGCAGCATCTTTCAGCTGTCTGTTGATTTCTTGGCAAGATTACGCTCAGTAGTTTGCCATTGCTTTCTGAGCGGCCGGCTCAGTATCCCGCAAGTCACCAGCGGGGATCGAACCGCTCCCAGTTCTCTCCCGCTACGAGACCCTGCGTGATAAACGGGATCACGGAGAAAGTGTTGTAACCCCTCAGCCAGAGAGACCGGCCTTAATAGAGATAGGCAAATCATATTCGTTCCATACAGAACCACCACTATAATGCTCGGTAAGCAGGAAGTAGAGGCGGGCTACCGAACCGTATAAGCTAAAAGAGGCTAGTAAGTAGGGCGCCGAAGATGGGTCCCGAGAACACTGGTATGATCTACACATCTTAAAGGAAAGGGGGAAACACATAAATCCCCACACACCCACAAAAGCTTTGTCGTGAGAAAGGCAGGGTGTGTAAGTGAGAGGGAAGCCAGAAGACGAATGTGCCCAGTACCAATAAAGGCATGGCTTGAGAGAAGAGAGTGAATCTTGTATGATGAGAGTTCATAGGGTTAAACAACACGACCTATACAAGCTGGAGGCCTAGTCAAGCAAGGACGTAGCTAATCCAGGGGCTACCTAACAGGTCAGGCCCATTCACTCGGGCCTCCTATCTAATTACTAAAATGATGCATATGATGCCAAATTTGTTGGACTGAGGCCCATATGGGTCTTCAGGATTGCGGTACCTGAGTCAGTCAGCAAGCTCACTAATCTTTGCTCTCTTCAGGATCCTTCTTTTGGAAGTGACGGGAGCAGAAGGTATCGACAAAGCCTCTAGGCAGTCCCATAACGCTATATTCAATAGAATGATGGACTGCCAAGTTATTATCCGTACCATGCAAACTACACCCTCCAAGGGATAGAGGCACGAAATAGACCTGTAAGAATGGCAATTATCAGTGTCAGTTCAACGCAAGTCATCTCGTCGACATAGGGTCGAGTAACCCTATATTCTTGACTGGACATACACCTATTCCTCAATCAGCACCATCCTTGTCAGAGACAGTGAAAGGCACATATCCATTCCCTATTCACGAACTGTTCCCCTTGTGTTAAATCTTACCCAAAATCGTGCCAGGTGAATCCATGTGGCTTCGAAGCACAATAGACGGTGAATACTCATAGAGGTCCACTAAAATCTGGAAGTCAGGTTCTACAGCGGTCGGTTGTTCTCACCACTTACCTTGAAGGAAGGAACTGATGGCACACTCGGTGAGGTTGATGTGGACTGACGGGACAATATTTGACTATAGGGCCTATGATGAAAAGAAATATGAGGCTCTGTGCCTGGACTGAAACCATTACCTCTGTTTGTTTGTAACTAACTATCTGTTTTAACTGCCTTGATCTCTTCCTGTGTTGTCACTTATTACTTTATTAAATTGAAGAATGTATGTTAATATGACGATCTTGATGTTATCTGTTGTCAGCCAGAAAGACACCTCAGGGAGTAGGTCCTGGGGTCGAAAGAGAGAGTGACAGTGAGTCCGGGGAAATGAGGAGGGTTGGCAGACATAGACCTATCCCAGCCAGGGCTAAAGAATACTATTGAAGCATTGCGACAGGGGTATTTGGGACCCTCCACCTAACTTGTTACAGGTACGAGCTAAAAATAAACTATGAGTGTTAGCAGGCAACGTGTTGAAGAGTTAATACAAATGTAGGCGTTAACATTACACTTCAAAAAGGTGGCCTAGATTAAGATAACGAACCAAGGAGACCAGGAAATGCCAAATACGGATTGTGTTGACTTATGTTAAGACAAGCTTTCAGGATGGAATGCTTCACACATGAGAATAGCTGAACAATTGAAAGTGTAATATAAAATTGGAGCAGATGAGACAAAAAGTTCACCCTTGGCTCTCAAGTTGGCTGTACGGGAATTTCAATTAGTTTAGTCTAGTTTAGTTTAGTCGATGGATCAACATCATGACACACGTGTGTAACCCACAAGAGCTCCGTTCTCCTCCTAACTCAAACCTGAGTTTGGAGAAACTCAGCTCAGTGCACAAACTCCATAGCACTGGCGAGGATCCTGAAATACTTTGGGTAGATTTTTAACTGGAAATTGTGCCCGGGCAGCGGGCTACTCTTTTTCGATTTCCAACTGTCAAGGGATTTTTTACGTGCGCAACAATACACACGGACGTCCGATCTCACTACCCAGAAACCAGGGGAAATTTTATTTCTAGAAGTCCACATGAAAAAATCCCGGTCCTCACCGGGGCTTGAACCCGGGATCTCCAGCACTCGAGGCGGACACCATACCTCGAGACCATGCAGCCCCCTGGGGAATTTCAATTTACTTGAATGAATGTGAACCAGGATAACTTATTACTACAAGTAAAATGAACATGAACTGACATAATTGATTTCTACAAGAAAGAACATTGACTATATTTTTCGTCAACTGAGCATGCTTGTATTATTTCATCGATCTGAAGAGTGTTATAATTGTCATAAATAAAGAAAGACTCTAGAAATGTCAAGGGGTTGTTATCATGTAAATAGCAAAAAGGATGGCCTGTAACAACAAGTCATACAATTTTAATGGAACAAGCTCTGTAGGGCAGATTGTGGACATTAACTTGTACTGACACATTAACTCTTGTTATTCAGCCTTAGATTACCAGGACCAATTCCAAATATCAGGTTACGCAAGAAAGAGAAAACTTGCTGTTGCACACCAACTGCTGTTTGGAATGTTCTTGATATGTCCTGCAATGTTTTCATGGTAGAGACATATTAACTCCAACTGTGATTCTAGACCACATTACAAGAGGTTCAGGACAAGTATTATGGGCAGCAGGAAGCAACAGTGCAAAAACTATCATAAAAATGTAAACGACTACTGAAAAACTGTTTCATGAAAAAAAATCAGAGACTGAAATTAATGACTTACCAGTATACTGATCAGATTTTGTAAATGTTTCTGCTGTATAGATGCCTTTACCAAACATGCCTCCTTCATTGGAAACTCGAGGATCAATGCCAGATGAAGCAATAGCTTCAGGAAACTTTGTGCCATGAAATAAATAGTGCTCATTCACTTCATAATAGAGTTCTTCTTTCATAAAGTCCTCTAGATTCTCTGTTGTTGTGATTCTTCCTTTTGACCTTGGAAGTTTCCTAACATCAGGACAAATATGATTTTGTGAACACATTTTCTTAAAAAGTTGCTTCCTCTGTCCCGAGTATAATTCAAAAAGGTTCATATTCTCTATTCTGTGTACGTCTAACACTTTAATTTTTCTGTGTGATAGTCCAGCAGCATCATTGCCTTGGCCAACATAATTTGGATCCCAAGTTTTATTTATTAGTTTTTTAATGGCTTCCTTAGTCTCTGAGTCAACATTTACCAAATATGTCTTATTCTTTGGTTTATGAGATCTGAAAACGCCTGTCAGTTTTTTAAAGAAACTTTCTTCTGAATCTACACTATTTAGTTTCCAGTAAGATGGAAAAATTTCATCACTTTCAGCTGCGTGTTTCAAAAATTCACAGGTACCTCGCTTTGGAGCTTTAGATGACTTTATTCGATTCTTTGGCAAATGAGATGAGAAGCCAGAAAGTTCTTCACTAATGGTCTTAAAAACTTTTTCAACCTGCTCCTTCTCTCCTTTGAGGATGAATCCTGCCTTTTTTGTCTTGGGATTGGGAGAACTTTCAATCCAAACACATGATTTCATAGCCTTTTGAAGAATGCGATGCCTGGAATCCTTTGGCCAAAAGTTAACAATCTCTTGGTTAAAATATTGCGTGTGTAAACAAACTTTGAAGATTGCTGTTTTTAAATCTGACCACATATTCTCTATGCCACTACCATGAAGTGCTGCAATACTGATTTCTGCACTACTTGAACTTTTTAAATGATGTTGTAATACTTCAACAACAGCCTCTTCACTGTCACCCTCTTCATCTCCACTATCTTCATCATCTGAGATGGTTTCATCAGGCACTGATGAACTAGTTGCACCAGCATTCTGGACAGTTATTTTGGCAGGTGAAAGCTGGAAGTGCTGTGATGCTTTATTTTTGTACTCTTTGAAAAGCTCTGTGTCCGGTGCTAAAAGCACAACTTTTTGTAAAGCTTGGCCAAATTGTGATGATTTTATGCTCGCTAAAGTAATCTCAGCAACATCAGATGCAGGAAACTGAAATGCCCTTCCACAGCCTAATACAGGAAAAGAAACAGACTTGGCATTTAGAGCAATCGCTTTGGCAATAACTGACTGAATGGCTGTGGACAGTTGTGCTGGGGATGAGTTTGGTTCCCATGGGGTAAGAACTATATGACAAATAGCCTGACATTTTAGATGACTGAATGGTCCCATTGTTGTGAGGACTACATCAGTTGGGTGAGCTTCATGTTCAGCTTGTAGAACTTTCCACAGCGAAGGGCACTTTTTGTTAAATGTTTGTCCAACTCTTGTCCTGCGTAGGTCAATATGTGTGGTCAAAACACTCACTAAAACATCAGAAGTTTCTTTTGTAATGTCACCATAAGGTTTAACAACCAGCTGACAGGTGTCATTTATCTTAAGCATTAGTTTAGTTTCTGTCCGTACTGGGGCAGCAACTTGTAGACGCACTCTACGTTTTAGTTTTGAATGATCTGGCTGCTGTGCTTTCTTCGATGTTCCCATTTTGAAAGACTCTAAGCTTGGTAGTTTATGAGAAACAATACATTTTTTTGTAACTTCAAGAGTATCAATTTTTTTCTTCATTTTATCAGATGCAAATCCTTTTGCAATCAGCATCAGTTCTTCGGGTTTCTTAAATTCAGACCTCAGATCCCAGGATTTCACCATCACTTTTGTTTGCAATTCTGTCAGATTTCTGTGTACCTGTTGTATGACCTTTCTATCACCTTTAAATTTTATGTCTATGTCAGCTTCTGTGAATGAATAATCAACTATCTTAACTAATTGCAAATACTGTTTGATTTTATCTTCATGGAATTTATGAAGCAATTTTGCATCCAATCCTCTGACAGCAAATGATTTTTCATGGTCCACATGGTCAAGCATGAGTGTTTTAATCTCTCTGATTGACTCAAAAACATCATCCTTGATACCTTCAACATAAATTTCTGTTTTCTTATCATTCCAGGAAATTTTGACAAGAAATTTTTCTTCTATAGACAATTTTAGAGACAGCAGTTTCTCTGTGGGTATTTCTGCATCAGATGTACTAGTTTCCTTATAATTTAATTTGCCATTTAGAAAATCCATGGCCTCTTTTAAGGCAAGGTCACTATTAGCAACTACTAATAGAGACTTGTCTTGGAGGAATACTTTGGCTCCATTCAGATGAGTTGTGTTCAAACTCAGAAGGTACTGTTTACCTTCTCTTTTGCACAGAATGGAATGCATAGCTGGAGTGATATCAAGTGGTCCCTCCTTCAACTTCTTTAGTTCTTTCAATAATTTCAATTGCTGCTCTTTGACACTTTCAGATTGCCCCTCTACAACAGCAAAAGTTCCATCAAAATAAACTTGACAATCTCCAACTTTTCCCAAACAATGTGGCAAGAATTCTTTCTGCCAGGTTGTCATTTCTATTTTTTCAATACACAGTTTTGACTGATCATCTTTTTTGGCCAATATTTCTTCAAGCTGCTTTATTTTTGCTTCTTTCTTTGCTAGCTTACTTGCCAACTTGTTTTTACTTCCCTGCACTACTTTCTGGAATGCTTTGTTTGCAGGTAAATTTTGACTGCAACTTTCACCAAGTGTATCTGCTGTGAAACTAGATGATGTGTCCTGATTAATGTTTTCAAGAGATGTAGAACTAGTTCTGTTTTGTTTGCTCATAATGTTACCATGCTCACTTGCATTAAATATAGCCTCACTCCATCCACGAAAGTTATACGACTCCATGTTGTTTGTCTTATTAATTTCAGATTTTATTTCAACACAAATTTCTTCATCATGAGAAGGGGTATGTAAACATTTCCTGCCATGATTGGTCCCTCTTCCCCTAGTATACCCAGTTGGTCTGTCATATTTGCTTCCGAAGTCTTTGACCTCATGAGACACATTTTTGCTGGAAGATGATTTGCTTCTCACATTATCTTTTCTTATTTCCTCATTTTGTTCATATGATGTCCTTCTTAAAGGTGATGCCCTGTGACCTCCTCTCAGTGCTCGAGTACCTCTTCCCCTAAATCCTCCTCTGACAGGAGGTCTTTGTCTGGATGTAACAAAAGCATCTTTATTTTGGCGTCTGTTGAGTCCCTGATTTAAAGCAGACCCAACGTTTTCATTTTCTGGATCTGAATCACTCTCTTCTGAATTATCTCTTTTAGATTCATTATCACAGTCTTTATTTTTATTTTTGTTATCTTCTTCATTATCACTTTTATCTGTGTCTCCTTCTGTGTCTTTGTCTTCACTAGCATCATCTTCATCTTCTCCTTCTGTATCTTTTTCCATTTGTGC
This sequence comes from Cepaea nemoralis, assembly GCA_014155875.1. Taxonomy (NCBI): domain Eukaryota; kingdom Metazoa; phylum Mollusca; class Gastropoda; order Stylommatophora; family Helicidae; genus Cepaea; species Cepaea nemoralis. The sequence goes on from JACEFZ010008713.1 coordinate 13,921, forward strand.
TTCTTCATCTTCTTCTATTTCTTCTTCTGCATTGTCTTCCACTTCTTCTTCTGCAATATTGATTGTCTCTACTACTTCATGATGTATCTGCTGTCCAATGTATTCATGAAAATTATTGTAACATGGATGAACAGAAATGTGGTAGTCTTCAGATGGTAACGGCACAAGATCACTGCTTTCCAAAATTTTCTCGACCACTGCAAAAGAGTTAAAGAAAAAGTCATTATATAGAAAAAGTCATTATATAGAAAAAGTGCGTTGAGCACAAAGCACATGATATATCTATACACGTAAATACGAGGGGGCTTGAAATTACAATCTTAAAAGTGTGATAGAGATTACAATAACCATGCCACTGTCTTGTAATCTGTCAATATTGTTGTTAAGGATGCCAAAAGTGTTAAGAACATGACATCATGGTTCAGACAGACACGGTGATGTCATAAGGACAGTTTAAATATGGCCGCCCCACTTTTGACACGCACCAAAGAGGAGCAGCATTCTGTTATCCGTTCTTTTTATCAGTAAAGTGATTAAACCTAAAGAAATTCATTGGCGAATGAAGGTCTAGTATGGTGATGCATGCCTGTAAGTTCAGCAAGTGTATGAGTGGAGTAGGAAATTTCAAAACCATGTAACTTCTGTGACAGACTGTTAACGACTGGGTCAGGCATACCGAATAGTAACCCCAGAGTCGATTGCAGCCGTTGATGGCCTCATACGGGAAAACTGCTGATTGACTGTGAGTGACATTGCCACACATCTTGACATCTGTCAAGGTTCAACACACCACATAATCCATGATGTGCTACAGTATCGCAAAGTGTCTGCAAGGTGGGTGCCACAGCAGCTGACTCCAGAACTGAAACGACACATTGATGCTTGTCAAGAACTTTTGCAGTGCTTTGAAGCAAAAGGTGATGGTTTCCTATCAAGAATTGTTACTGTAGATGAAACCTGGGTTCACTACCATAAGCCAGAAACAAAGAGAGCGAGCAATGAATGGTGCCATCCCTCCTCACCGAAACTAAAGAAGTTTTGCACGCAGCCATCTGCAGGGAAGGTTATGCTGACTCTCTTTTAGAGCAGACCAATCATAATGATGCGGATACCAGGGATGCAGTTAGAGAGGAGTTATCTGGCACCATGGAGAATATGCATTATGAAGACATCATACGGGTTGAACGATGTTAAACATATTTTGGAAAAGGAAAAAGACACGGCACCAAGGCCCGATGGTGTTAGGTATGGCCACATGAAGGTCTTGAGGGAAGTAGACCTGAAGGAGATGACCGACTGCTTTAACCAGAGCATTAGGACAGCATCAGTACCGCAGGATTGGGTACACAGCTATCTCATCCCTCTCCCAAAACCGTTCAAGGATCATTCAAAGCTTAGTGTCACAGCCTCACATTATACGGTAAACCAACATAAGTTAATAGACACTAGCTAAGGGCTACAACTCCCGCCCAAGGGAAAGAAGTAAGACCCTCGAGGGCCAGAGTAATCCAGAGCCTTCTCGAAGGACTGGTCAGTGAGTCCACTGTCCCGTGGACACTGATGTGGCCCGCTTATTGCGGGGTCCACGAGGAACTCGGACAGAGTTACCACCCGTGTCGGATTGCGACACGTGTGAACCGGCAGAGACAGACGGGACATCGGAGAGGCAACAGGGCCTGCCTTAGAGGGACTTAATAGTTCAGACCCATGTGTATTTAGGGTCATAGACATATGCTAGATAGTTTGCTTAGAATGTTTGTTATAATCATGTGTGATGTTAAACCTACCTCTGTGATATGCAACGCATCAGTGCGGGCTTGTTAAACCCACTGCGCCAACGCACTGTATACCTAAAGTAAATAAATGTTGCGATATTATATTTAACGGAGTTATTGTTGCCTGTTTGAGCCCGAGTTCAGATCCCCTAGAGATCTAACATGTTGACAGGCTTTTTGGGGGCCCGTCCGGGATCTGAACCCGGGACCTCTCTCAGATAATCTCTCTGATGTTAATACTATAAAATTTGACATGACTGTGACATTTGACTGTTACTAATGTTTTCTCATTCTACGAGCAGATTGTTCCGCGAATTGTGGTGTATGTAACCTATGTAACCTATCCAACAGTGACGAGAGAGCAAGACAACATTCGCATGTTCAGGGAATATAAGATAAGTTTCATATCATGCCCATTGCAACCCTAAGCGGTACTTATCACCATCCATCCATGTAACACTGTTGTTTTGCATTGATTTGTATGTATATTCATGACCTTGTAACCAACAGAACTTTGCATTTGTATTTGCTCATGTAAACATTAAGGGAGATAACTAAATTTTCTACTCCCCAACATTTGTCTAAGGGATTTAACTTCAGTAAAATTACCAACAAGTAAAAGACAAGATGTCTACGTTAGAAAAATGTATCGAGTTAGGTAAAACATTAGGTTATAAAGAGGAGAAACTGTCGGAATGGGCACAGAAGACGCACTCAGAGAACATTGCCCGAGAAGAAAGAGCGATAGAACGAGAAGAAAAGAAGATGCAAATTGAGGCAGAAGAGAAAAAGATGCAGATGCAACTGCAGGCTCAAGAGAAACAAATGGAGCTTGAGGCGGCGGCCAAATTAACCCAATTAAATGCCGATACACAAATCAGACTAAAGCAGATGGAAATTGATTCCAACGTAGAAATATCTGTAAATAAACTGAGAAGCAAGGAGGAGGAACAAAAATATAACAAGTATAAAGGCCTCGTTAAAGCATTTTGCTCAGGAGATTCTATCAGTGCATACCTGGAAAATTTTGAGTGTCTAATGTCCTACCATAAGATCGTAAAATCAGATTGGTCATTTATTTTAATGAGAAACTTAGCTCTGGAACCTTTAAAAGTAATAGAGACAGTTCCACAGGAGATGAGAAAAGATTATGATTATTTAAAGCAACGCATTCTCCAACATTTCTCATTAGATACAGCAGGTTACCAACAACAGTTCGCAAAATTATCCCCACAACCTAACCAAACCTTCATAGACTACGTGTCTACAGTTCAGGATGTTTGCACAAAGTGGATTAACTCAGCTAAAACTAACAACAGCCATGACAAACTAAAAGAACTCATTATTATTGACAAAATAGTTAGTACAATCCCAACACCTTTTGCTAAGTTTTTGAAACAAATGGACTGTAAAAGTATCCAAGAAGTAGAGACAAAGGGGAACGCATTTTTCACAGCGAACCGAGATATTTTCCAATTAAACCTAAGTCAGAACGAAACAGCAGCAGTTGTAAACACTAGATATTCAAAACCAACTGAAAACAAGTTTAAACCACGCTCGAATGTCAGGAAGCCAGTTAAGTGTCAATATTGTCATCTGACACACGAAGAGTACGCGATGTGCGATAAGTCACCCAATTATCCACATCATCTCCAAATGATAGTGGAGAAGCAAAAGAACAAGAGAAATGCGTATCAGAGAGCGGTCAAATGCTATTTTTGCAGCAGCTTCGGGCACTATTCTCGTTTTTGTGAAGGCCGAAAGATAATGAAACAGGCCAAAGCTGCACTAGTTAACTTCCTCAGACGAAGATATTGAACAATTGAATGAGTGTGACAATCAGAACGAAAGTTTGAGTGAACTAGGGAATGCAGTGCAAATAATTGACACCATTACAGACAATAAATGTAACACCTGTAGGAAATTCCAACTTGACACAACATTGTTATGTGGCCACACCATTCCTATTTCTAATGAAATGGCCAATGCTGCCTTATCTTCTACAGGCAAGCTAAATTTCTCAACAGGGTTTGTAAATAACAAAAAGTGCACATTAATTCGCGATTCCGGCGCAACGCTCTGTGGGATTAAGAAAACATTAATCAACGACAAAGACTACACACACAAATATGTAACTTGTCGCACATTCTCAGGCACCATCGAAAAATACCCTCTTGCTCTTGTCGAAATTCGAACACCGTTCATATCAGGACTAGTATTGTGCGCAGTACTAGAGAATCCTGTCGCTGAAATTATACTTGGGAATGTGCCCAACATACGATCTTGCTCTGAAAAGGAAATCAGAGATTGGGAGCAGAAAAACGGTATCCAGAACCCAATCAGCGATTCTAAAGAGAAACACCACTCGTGCTTGTCTCAAACTGCCAAAAGCACAAGGGAGACAACCAATGAAGTAATTCAAAAAGAATTCACTGAGGTGCATAATGCAGGGGCGGTTGAATCTGTCAGTGATACGACCAACTTAAAACCTCGAACTGAGGATGCCAGCGATCCACAAATTACCAACTGATGG
>JACEFZ010008714.1:0-17539 GCA_014155875.1 Cepaea nemoralis
GAAGGGCCCAAAAGAGTCATATCGGGTCCCTCGTCTCCAGTCAATGGAATTGAGATTGTCATTCTCGAATTGGACTATACAGTCACCAGCGGTGCTGCCAGGCACCTCCCAAGCGGCACAACTCTATAGTCCTTCAGGACTGAAAGAGGCCTACTATTATCAATTATAATTTCTCCATCTTTCAATCTCATACAACCATTTCCTATTATATTATTTTTATTCTTTGTAAATATCCTTATATTTTCATGCAAATTCTTTCGAGATGTGTTTTATTAATAGATCATCTAATTGTTTGCAATTTTTCTGCACCCACTGTTCTTTGGCAAATCTGCACATGTGACGCATGTCTCTATCTATTATATACTCTGGAGTGTTTATTGATTTCTTTCTTTGAGTCATTTTGCTCAATATTTAATCGATTATCCATAGTTGATTTGTTTTATTTACCTTCACAGGTAATTTGGTGGACAATAGTGAACATGGCTGGTCATCGTGGAAGAGATTGGGACCTCGCCAAGTAGTATACTACAGACAGCAATGTCATCACAACAGAAAATAATAAATAGTCAGACGTGAATATATATTGGTATAAAAACTTTACTCCCAACCAAGGCACAACACTACTACGTCCACGGGATTGTGTTGCAGAATTCCCGTTTCCCTCCCTATGCTCACGGAACAGATGTGTGACGGATACTGGGACTTCACATCCGGAGGGAGACATGTTAGGATACACCAAGTCATGGTTCAGCACGTACGAACTGTCAGGAAATAGCCACAGGTAGTGAGGTGTCCTCCACAGGCTGTAGATTTATCATTGTCTACAGACACCAACACAACGTCCAGAGGGATAAGAATATAGTTCACAGGGATAAGAAGTTAGTTGCAAATCATGTGAAGGACATCTCATTCAACCTCATCATATTTTTGTTTTGCTGTTCGTGATCTCTTGGCACGTTTATGTTCAGTAGTCTGCCACTGCTTTCTGAACGACAGGTACCCATACCAGTTCGGAAAAAAACCAGCACAAGGCGGTTTGCTGAGAAATCGCTTGCAGATGTGTCTTGATCGAACATGGCATGAGGGATTAAGAACTGCGTCAGTCCACTTCGCCACGGAGCAGGCAGACATTTGAACAAGAGAGATTATAGAACACATCAGCGTGATACAACATATTTTGTTCACGTGTTCCATATGGACACAGAGACTTCCGCCCAACACTTTAACATCGTAAAGAAAAGTATACAATACACTAGGCTCGCTAAGTTTATCTGTGTCTAGAAATATCAATAATAATTAATGCTCAACCATTACATGATCGTATCTAGAAATATCAGTTGTATTTAATATCCAACAACTATTTTAGTCATGCTTAAAAATATAAGTAATATTTGATGTTCAAACGTTAGTTTATCTGTATCCAGAAATAATAGTATTTAATATGTAATGTTCAAAGGCTACTGGAAATAGCTGTTACATTTAATGTTCAACCACTACTTTATCTGTGTCTAGACATATCTAAAATAATTAATGGTCAACCACTACTTTATCTCTGTCTAGACATATCTATAATGTTTAATGCTAACGACGCCAGTTCTCTGTTGGTTTATCAATCTTCTTTGGCTTCCCGCTCAGTGTTCCTGCTTGGCCACACCTTTTGTAATTTGCTGTTCTCCCAGTCTGATCATGGCTGTAGATTCACAATCATCACTTGGTTCTCGCACTTTCTTGCTATGTTAAGATATAAGATGTGATTGTCGCTATTTCTTTGTGTTGAAGTAAGTATGTTTTCTATACCAGTCTGCGATGTGGATAGTAATACGGTATGATCAGAATATCTAATCTCTGGTATTTCATGACCACCGACATTTAAGGCATCATATTGCTTAATGGTTATATCATCTCTGACATTGCTCATTATATTTTCGGCGTACAGGTTAAACAGGGTGACAGCATACAGCCCCGACGGACTACTTGCTTGATGTCAAACCAATCTGATGCCTCGCCATCTATTCTAACCGCTGCTTGTTGATCTAGATAGAGCATTTTTATGAGTTGTACTACATGTGATGGAAAGCCCATATGCCTCATGATTTCCCAACGTTTCTGCTTTTGTACGCAGTCAAATGCCTTTTAATAATCCACAACACATGAGAATTGGTTGACATTAAATTCTCTGCACTTCTCTATTATTAAACGCATGTTGAGTACGTGATCTCTTGTTCCTCTTCCTTGTCTAATTTCAGATTGAACCACGTTAATTCCCTCTTCCATTTTATTACTAAGTCTTCCCGTTATGACTTTTAGTAGACTTTTACTTGCATGACTGATCAGGGCAACATTTCTATAGTTGGTGCATAATTTCAGGTTGCCCTTTTATAGTATTGGAATGAAGATAGTTCTCTTCCAATCTGTTGGCCATATGCTATATTTCCGTATCCTTTTACATAATGCGTGATAGATTTGTACGCGTTCTTCTCCTCCCGTATTAATTAGTTCATCTGGTATCTCATCACATCCTGGTGATTTACCATTATTCAGGTTCTTTATTGCCTATTCAATTTCATCTAATAAATGTTCATGTTCTGTTTCTGCTATCATTGGTTCATGTATATCATTCATATCCTCACAGTCATTCATATAATACAATCCACTGCAGTATTTCAGCCATCTCTCTAGAATTTGTCTATATTCTGATATAATGTATAGTAACTTGTCACAGATAACATTTAGTTGAGGTTGAACATTTCTTGTCAATAACTTCATTTCTTTGAACATTTTGTAATATCTTCCAGTCTTGTGATATTGCTCTATTTTAATACAACAATCTTGTATATATTGGTTTTTGTCCTTTCTTGTGTTCTTTCTTATTTCTCGTGTTAGACATGTATACTTCATCATACTGTTATCGGTGTCTCCTTTCTTTTGCAGTTCCCTTCGCTGCTTTACTAATTCTAACTTGCATTGTGTAATCCATGGCTTATGTTGCCATTGTTTAAATATAATGCTAGACACAGTAAACGTTTAAATATATTACACATTCCGAAGCCTAGGATTGACTTATACAAAACAAGCTTAACGTACTCTGCAGCTCAGCTGTGGAACAATCTTCTACAAGAAATCAAAGACATCACCAATCCCTATTCATATAATCGCAAATTACTCGAACACTATCTCAGTACGGATTATCTTCCCCCTTAATAATAGAGATAATAATAATAATAACAAAACCCTAGTATAACAGCCAGTCCCCTTTTGTTAGGCCAGTATATTCCACATGGCTAATAACAAGTGTCAGACCATTATCTAATTTTACTGTGTCGTGTAGTTTTGATGTTCGCATTTTGCCCATGCCTTTATAATGCATATCTTTTATATTGTTGCTGTTCTCTGTTAGCCTTGAATGATGTGTGAATGAAATAATGTATGAAAGAGAGTGATAGAAGGGCAGAATGTTAGACGGGCCTGCGTGCCCAATTCTTAACCCTTTGAAAATAAAGTTTGTTCGTTCGTTCGTTCGTTCGTTTAGTCCTGGTCGGAATTAAATCTTTGGCTGTTGTTGTCAAGGTATATCTAGCTTGTACTGCCAGTTCATAGGGTGTCATTTCCTTTTGTACAGACATCAAGACTCCACAACGATTCCTCACTTCTATGTTGTGTTTTTAGTATAGCAAACGTTTATACAGATCACCCTTTTCTGATAAGAAAAATAAAAAAAAAATGAAGCTCAAGTGACAAATAATAGCAAAACCAGGGCTACTAAAGCCAGAGAGCAGCAGATATGCGAGGTAGCTAATACAGACGATACGAAGAGGATAGGGGTGTAGAAAAAGAATAATGAACAGATGAAGTAGCAAGATAGGCAGAAGAAGCAGCATTCAAACAAACCTACACAGATGTTTACAGTACCACAGGAAATATAGCTGGGAAAATATAGTCAACACATTGGACTATTCAACAATAGAAATGGGAAACCGCTCACTAACAGTGATCATCTAAACAGATGGTTTGAGTACGTTGACCACGCATGAATATATATATATATATATATATATATATATATCCCAATTGACCCTCCAGATATCCATCCTGCAGAAGTGTAACTGGATATTAACTGCGTGACAGCATGTGAAATAGTCATTAGTAAAGTTATCTATCTTCTGCCGCCCTCCCTCGCGAAGTGTTTAACGGCTTTCTCCGTAATCCAGTATATCCATGTACGGTAACGCAGCTACGCAAGACTCGGTAGCGGATCGCGTCGCGTTGGGTATTTACGGGTGTATGTGAGCTGGTTGCTCAGAAAGCAATGGCAAACTACTGAGCGTAATCTTGCCAAAACATCAACAACAGCGATACAATGCTGGTGTTGACGGCGATGTCCTGTAAATAGGAAATGCGAAGTAAATAAATACAAAAAATAGACTATCTTACGAAGGATGATACAGCTGCTAGTCCAGATGGCATTCTTTCAGAAGCTGCTAAAACTAATGTAAACACTTCAATGAATTACTGCAAATATTATTTAGCGAGGTCTAGGAAACTGAAGAAAACCCAATAGTCTGTAAAGAGGAGAAGCTGCCAAAGAAAAGGAACCTACAGGAGTATGAAGTTTTATGAACATTATAATGTCAGTTTCTAAGAAACTATTAAGCAGTGTCATTACATATCGTCTACGGGATGCCAATACTCCATTGACAAACAACAAAGGGATGAACAGGTAGACATTTGACCAAACAGATCGTGTACTCACGAGACAGTAATACCGCACATAATAATAGAACACATCATTAAACTGAACTGATTACTTTATATTGAATGTGAAAATCAGAAAAAAAGCCTTTTATGGCATTGATATGGAATTTCTCATGACGTGTTGAGAGATTACTGAATATCACAAACAACTATTCACTTAATGAAAGTTAACATTTAGAGATACGAGATGCTGAGTCCTCCATGAGAAAATACTAACAGAGATATTCAAATAAAGAGCAGGGGTGAGAATGTGGTGCCTTTTATCACCTCTAATTATGAAAACAATATCACACACTTACAGATTGGCAATCCAATTGACTCCTCGAACAAACCATCTCGATGTCCTGGACTTTGCTGATGACCTTTTCTCTCATGTCAAACACGAACTTAGATTCAGGATAGGCAACATTAAATAAGATATCATGACAATTACTGTTACACATATATATCTGTGGAAGATTAATCTAAATACAATACATCAAGATCATGATAGTCATATTTTCCTTGGAGAACTTCACTGCAAGAGGCGGAATCGTACATCTACTTAGGTAGCAATATACCTAGAGTGGGCGGAACCGTCACAGATAAAATCAAATCATGGAAGCTAGAGAAGCGTTTATATCACTAAGAAATGTTTGGAAGTCAACAGAAAATAAACATAGCAGATAACCTTTTCACTTTTAATGTTAAACCTATTCTACTGTTCGGATCAGAAACAAGGAGAACAACGAACACGATTACAAATAAGCTAAAATCATTCACTAGTTGGTTACTTGTGTAAAATGGAAGGAATTAAACGGCATGGCAGAATCACCAATGTAGAGCTCATGGTGAAAACCAGACAAATACCAGTGAACCAAGAGGACAAGAAAACACGGTGACGTCGCATTGGACATACACTGAGAAAACAATAGAGTACTATAACTTGCCTGACCTTTGTCTCGAACCATAAGTGGAGAAGAAATGCGGGAAGACCTAAAACATATGGAGAAGAGAAGTAGGAGTAGAAATGAATACATTCAGGAGGACATTGATAGAGCTGCATGAGATAACTAAGGTTAGAGTGTCTTGACGTGAGTTGTTTGAGGCCCTGGATACATGGTGAAAGAAGAATAAGAAGAAGACTTACCGAAGACGCTGGTAACGCTAATCAAACACAGACATGTCAGCACAAGTACGGACTTCATGATTGCCAGTTGATTCTACACAACTTTCTGTTGGTAGCGATGTTTGACTGACAGTAGTGTATGCTAAAATATATAGTATTGTCCTTCTTAACTCATGGACTTAATGTACCTATCATGCGATCGATGTACATTTTGATTATAATAAAATGAGTGTGATATTACACAGGCCTTTGAATTATTTAAGAAAAAAAATAAACTCCCATTGATAGAATTGGCAATTTTATGAACCTATTTTTAGTTGTCCTTATGTACGTTCGTGCCTCTCCAACATTAATAAATAATATCCTCTTTATCGCAGTAGATATAACTCTTCCAGCTGCTTGGTGGCTATGTGTTCGATCCTCTTCGATGAGGGTTTGTATTTTATATAACCTGGGTCCTGGTAGAACCAGCCTAAAATGAATTCCAGGAAATGTCACTAGGAATTAAAGGATAGTCTACCTGATATTTATAACAGTCACCCATCTACTGCGGTTTGGTCTATAATATATGAGTACTAGCATCATATATCCAATATGCAGGGAAGCCCGTCAATTTTTACATTTGATAATAATAAACGGAATATAAAAGCAAGAGTTTACTGGTTATCTGTTATATTACTGAAAGGTTACATGTCAGCAGGAAAGAAAGCACTAACTAATTTACCACAGAGATGTATTTATAATCTAACGATCGGGACATTGCTTTTCATTTTCCTCAAACTGACCTACTTTGGCTATATTGAAAGCCATAATGATTAGGAAAGAACAGTGATAAAAGACAAGCTTAAAGAAAGAAGGTGCAAAACTTTACGAAAACAGACGCGGGAATTTGAGCACAACTTGGAAATGGAAATGGACAAGGGACATTGAGCAAACCCTGGGAATGGAAAATGACAAGGGACATTGAGCACAACTTGGGAATGGAAACTGACACGGTACATTGAGCACAAATTGGGAATGGAAAAGGACACGGGGTACTGAGCACAAAATGGGAAATGCACTGAGGCAGGGGAACTGGCATCGAATCTTTTTCTTTGGTCGACCGGGATGACAGCGACTTACTTGAGGCTTGATGGTGACCTTTATAGTATAGTGTAAAATCAATAGAACGAACGAACGAACGAACGAACGAACAGACTTTATTTTCAAAGGGTAACAAATTGGGCACGCAGGCCCGTCTTACATTCGGCCCTTCCAATCACTCATCTTTCTTTCATGAACAGTGCATAGGAAAAAAACATTGTCACATGAATTTTGTAAACATAAACAATGCATATTACTATGTTATGAGACACATCCACCACCCACCCACACATCCCCCATTCACTCCAACTCCCCCACCCAACCACACACACATACAATACATTCCCACACCCATCCACCACATCCCTACACATCTCCCCACCCACACACACCTCTCACCCACCACACATCCCATCCACCCACACCCAAAGCACACATACATTCAATAACCCACACATCCCCCACCTACACACATCTCCCCGCCCACTCACATATCCTTTACTCGTCCCATTTCCCACCAACAATCACTCACCCAATATCCTCCTCCACCCACACACCTCCAACCACCCAACCAAACACACATTCCTCAGCCACACATACATCTCCCCGTCAACTCACATATTCCGCACCTATCCATACACAAATTCCGCACTCACCCACATAATCTCCCATCTCCCCCAGCCCACTCACTTATCCCGAGCCCACACCTACAAACATCCCCCACTATCTCCTAACCTGCACACACTCACCCACCCACATATCCTCTACCCACCCACATATCCTCTACCCACCCATCCCCCAACCAAACATCCCTTAACCACACACCCTTACTCATATACAATCACCCACACACACATCCTCTACCCAACCACACATCCTCCACCCAACCACACATCCTCCATCCACCCATTCCCCCAGCCACACATCCCTTAACCACACACCCTTACCCATATACACACACACATCCCCACCCACGCACAATCTCCCCACCCATACAAACATCCCTCACACACATCCCCACCCACCAAAACATTCCCCATTCACAAACACACACCTCCCATCCACGCACACACAACCCATACATTCATCCCCTCACACATCCCTGGACACACGTACTTATCCCTCAACCACTAACACCCACACATCCCTTACCCACTCATCAACACATACATCTCCTATCTACCCACCCACACTTACACATCCCAACCACCCATCTAAGCACACATCCCCCACCCTCACACACATCATTCACCCACCCACAAACCCAACCACACCTTCACCCACCCACACAAACATCATGTATCCACACCCAGAGAAACAGAAACAGCAGACCAAGTCCTGAAATATATCTAAAATTAATCAGACCAAATCCTGAGATCACTCTAACAATGATCAGGCCAAGTCCAGATATCATTCCAACAATCATCAAGCCAAGTCAAGATATCACGCTAACAGTCATTAGGCCAAAATCCAGATACCACTCTAAAAGTCATTATGCCAAGCCCAGATATCACTAGTAGTACCTTATGTCCTAAGGGACACCCAAATATGGATTCGATCCATCATGATGACGTCATATTTTACTATATAAAAATTCATGATCATCATGACTTTGCGTCACAAACCGGATCCATGTTTTTAAAATATTTGCGGGTATTTATGGATACATCCGGTTGTCACTTCCGGTGTCACTTCCAGTTGAATACTTCCGGTCCATGGGTGCCCCCGGTACCCCACGCACAGGTACTCTACCGGCGGCCCCGCTTCTACCCGACCGCCCCGGGACCGCTCGTAGACAGCGAGGCATGCCCCGTGGATGTGGTATACTGATATGTATAAATAGATCAAATATGCACAGGGCACTCGGGTTTGAGTCCTAGTGTGTGTTTGTGCGCGCGCGCGCGTGTGTGTGTGTGTGTACAGGTTAGGCCTATGCGAGGGGCGCGAGGGAATGGGCCCCTAACCCTGATCTTAGCCTTTGCCCTCTAAACGAGGCCTCCTAGCTGCAAAGACTGGTGTTAGTGCAGCCAGACCAAAAGCAGTATTTGGCAATATTAGACTCTGATCTTAGACAAACGATCCACAAGATTTGAGTCAAAAGGGACGTTCGAGCATATTCAGCTTTAGGAAACGTCTGAAGCCAAAGTATGATATATGAATACTAGCAAGGCATACAATAATATAATTAATACACATGTCATAACATATGAGAAAATAACATTAAAGACCAGTCTCAAAATTATACATTCAAGTAAAATAATCAATCTATTTAGGTTTGCAAAATAATCATCAAAATACTTAAAAAAATAATGAAGCGATTTATGTCTCTTTGCCAGAATAAATAGTCTTCCTTTGCTTCTATTCTAAATAGTCTCCCCCCCCCCCCCCCCTGAACTGTCTTTGGTAGTTTACATACGAGCACAGGCAAGCATTAACCGCTCAGCCTTTCACGCGCGTGAGAAATATGATACCCAACGGCCAATGGCACTGCTTTAAACAACGTGCTGATAAATTTGACCCTAAGTAAACTCGAATCCTAGCCGCAGTCTGGCGAGTAATGCATGATAGTGAAATTTGGAATGTAGAGGTTTTAGATGAACATATAACTATTGTCGAGTTAGAAATATATATATAGCAGTGCTCCTGTGTGTGTGTATGTGTGTGTGTGTGTGTGTGTGTGTGAGAGCGCTTGCGCTGTTCTTCTTTTGCGAGCATAGGTGTGTGTGTGCGCGATGCGTGTGTGTGGGCAGTGCGCCTGTGTGTATGTAGGCGTGCGACTGTGAGTGTGTGTGTGTGAATGTGTCCGTGCATAAGACTGTTCGTCTTGTGCTTCCTTTTTAATTCCCGTCTTTCTTTTTTCGGTCTGATAAATTAAATGTAACTTTACAGATGTCGCTTGTGAGTATGTAATTTGGGCCAGGTATTTTCTAATCTCACGCGTTACACGCGTGCGAAACCTATTCATTAACCAATGGTGCTTTTTGTAATGTAATGATAAACCATCATCAGCGGCCTGTGACGTGCCAACTTAAGTAGGTTCTCCACAACTCTCGATCTTCCACAATAAATTGTCTTGCATCGCCAAGTGTGTCTGCGCTCGCACGTGTGTGTGTGTGTGTGTGCGTGCAGGCGTGTGCGAATGTGCTTGTGCATGTGTGTAACTGCACACACGCGTGCGCGTGTGTGCTTGTGTGTGCATGTGTGTTGGTACATATGGGTATATATATATATATATATATATATATATATATATATATATATATATATATATATATATATATATATATATATATATATATATATATATATATATATATATGTGTGTGTGTGTGTGTGTGTGTGTGTGTGTGTGTGTGCATGTGTGTGTACGCATGTACGATCGAATGTGTCTGTGTTTGTGTGCGCGCAAGTACGTGAGTTTGTATGCGTGCATGTGTGTGTGTATGCGTGCATGTGTGTGTGTGTGTGTGTGTGTGTGTGTGTATGAGAGCGCGTGCGCTGTTCTTCTTTTGCTCCTTCCTTAGCTAATCGACCAGTTCCGGCTTTGCCGTGTACTCCACAACCGAACACTGATTTTGCATCTGTCATTAGCACACGAGTGTAATGGCTATGAGTGGTCAAATATAGCACTGCTTCCGGTCGCATGTGTACTGGCTATAACCATACCACGTGCTCCCTGGCTGAAGCCAGTTAAAGATGGCGGCGCATCTGATCACACGTGAATAGATGACTATAACAAGAACACGTGCTCACTGGCTAAAACCGGGTAAAGATGACGCCTCACCCGGTCACGGGTCTAATTGTTACATCCGGTCAAGGATGGCGGTGCTTCCCTTCACATGTCTAAGGAATACAGCTTCACACGTGGTTAATACTCAGTGGGTTAAAGATATAGCTGCATCCCTCGCACTCATAAAAATACATCCGAGACAAGTGCTCACTATCTAAAACTGGTCAAAGATGGCGACGCATCCGATCACGGGTCTAATTTTTACATCCGGTCATAGATGGCGTCGTACCCGTTTATATGTGTATTGATACAGCTAGAACACGTGGTTAAGAAGGATACTACACAAACACTATCGAATATCGAACTAATGAACCTAACTCGGGATGAAACATTCCATAAGCTTCTAGGTCGCGTTGCTGGGCCACGACTTAAGCACATGATTTTATAAAGGTCAGACATGTCCAGACAATAGTCCACTGAGTCAGGAGTCTACGGCAGCAGATATCCTGTATATAAGGTCCACTATTGGTCATCTAGAAGTACCGGTCTCAGTGACCAGCAACCAGATCACAATGTGCAATTCGCTAGTGGTAAGTTGGCTTTTTGATGAATATTTCACATTTTTAGTTGTGTTTCTTCAAGCAGGCATACGGGTAACCTAAAAGTACTAGTATAATACTGGAGTTATATGGTGCTAGACGCATATAACTGCAGAGACAAGCCAGTTCTTCATATATTATGGTAGGCTGGGTCGACATGGAATAGAGCTGGCATTCGAACTTTTGAACACATCATTATATTTGTACCATTATAATATATGTAGTAGTGTGTAGTCGTAGGGAAAGGTGAAAGTATACTGTGGGATCTACATACCCATTATTGATAGAAATATATGGACTGTTTAACAGAGGGTCATGGCAGACACAGAGCTATTATTTGTAATTTTGCATTTCTATGACGCTGTTAAAGTACCTTATTCTTATCTGTTTTACAGATACCGAGGCCCACGAAAACCTAATTGGCAAGCTGTGGAGCATACTAATAGCGGAACCATACAGCTATTTCATGGCGTGTCTGAATGTCCCACAAAATCAAGCAGCCGAGAATCCATTCAGTTATTCTTGTGAGTATGGGAGGGGGTAGTTTTGCGGACATAGTAACGGTTCGATTGCATGATATATTAAAACAGAACTTCACCAAAGAAGAAATACACATTTTAAGCGTCAGTAGAATTGAGGAGTGCATCCTCGACTATAATCGCCAACAGGCCACTCCAGAACTATCCCCAACAAACGTCGAGCGAACATCGTCACCGGCATCTTTAACATTTAGTTAATCCACACTAGCGGACGAGTATTAAAACACCTACATAAAAAACAAGATGGTTGTAATATACTTACACTCATGTATGCAATAGCTGACCAGTCCTGGACATGAAGAAAACTACAGTGGGTGTGAGAATAATGTATATGTATATCTTTGTAATTCTGGCCTCACAAACTGTAGCTCACAGTGACTACAACGCAAGTAACATTGCGACCTCTATGCTATCTATTTCATCACGATTAGAGGTCATGGGGCGAGCATGACCCGCATTCCCCAACCCAGCTCAAACATACGGGTAGTAGAGCGCTTAGTCACTCCATACGGACAGCCGAATCAGCGTAATCTGATCCGCTTGACCTAAGAAACTGGCTGCACCGGTTTTACGCCTGGCACAAAAATTGGTTTATAAACCCGAGGCTGGTACCCGTCGTGCACTGTGATCCAAAGATGAATACAGACCTAAAGATTGTGCCTGATAACTTGGTCTACATGACTTGTAGTGGTAAGTGTGTTAGACCAGCAGGCGCTACTGATAAGGCCGTATTTGTGTCATCCTACAGAGAAACGAGCACGTTACACATCTGGAGATTCTACATTGAATCCAACAAGAAGTTCCCTACTAACATAGTAATGACACTTACTCGGCAAGAATATGAACAGATGATAGCTATGCATCACGAGATCCTAGCTGACTTTGGCGGACTCAACCAAATTAACCAAGTCAGTAACGAAGTCAAACAAGGCACTAACAGAGGCAAGCAAGTCAGTAACAAAAATATTCAAGTCAGTGCTCATTTCAAACAGGGCACTAACAGAAGCAATCACCAAAAGCACTCAAGTCAGTGCTTAAGTTAAACAAGGGACTAACCGAAACCACCAAGTAGACGCATACTATGCCGCCAGTTTTTAACCCAGCTACAGTCAGATGTGTGATAACCCCAGCAACCAGATATGTGATGAGCCCAATAGCCAGATGTTTGATGTGCAACAAGACACCAACCGAAGCAATCAAGTCCAATACACTCAAAGCAGTGCTGAAGTCACACGGGGCACTAAACTAAGCCCCTAAGTAGACACATACTATTCTGCGGGTGTTCAACCCATCTAACGTCAGATGTGTGATAACCCCAGCAACCAGATGTGTGATGAGCCCAATAGCCAGATGTTTGATGTGCTACAAGACACCAACCGAAGCAATCAAGTCCAACACACTCAAAGCAGTGCTGAAGTCACACAGGGCACTAAACGAAGCCCCTAAATAGACACATACTATTCTGCCGGTTTTCAACCCATCTAAAGTATGATGTGTGATAACCCCAGCAACCATATGTGTGATGAGCCCAATAGCCAGATGTTTGATGTACGCAACACTCGGGTGTTTTCATGTGCCCGATACTCAGATATGTGAGGCACCCTTTGTCTACAATACTCAGATGTCAGCCCATCAAACAGGAGACCAGTCGTATGACTACACGCCAAGTGAAAGATACATACTGCCTACGAGCCGGAAGATCCAGCCTACTCAGAAAACGGTGTGAAGACACCCAGAAACAACATACATGTGTATAGCTCTGTATGTGACAATAAAATGTTGTGATCATACTATGTATATCAGCTCATATTGCATCATCCATTTCTTATAATGACATTATGCCTTTTTTTTTTAATTCTTATAAAATGTACTGAAATAAACAGGTATATATTATAACTACGTCTTGGTTGCTTATTTTTTTAAAGTGTTTACGGCATATATTGTTGTCATGTGATCAGAGAATGATACATATTGACGAGACATTCAAAAAATATTCCAACAAAACTAAGGAAACGGGTTAACCAAAGTAGGACATCTGTTCACAAAAAGTATGAAATATCTCAACCAAACTTATGAAAAGTAGAAAACTTTGCAATATGTAGGAATGCTGTTACACAAAACTGAAAATTGTTGGTCACATTTCAACCAAATATATGAAAAGTGGGGAAACTTTTTCAACCAAATGGCAAAAATCTTGGCCAAGTTATTACGCCAATCTACCTTTGGCTATTGTTCAAATGTAACGCAAGGCATAGCGAACGACTAAATATACTCCATGTCCCAAAATCTAGGATATATATATATATTTTGTAACATAAAATAAAAATATAAATGGCAAAATATCTCAAACGACAACTAGCCAACAAACATCACCATATATATAGGGACCTAACACCTTCCTTAGGTATGTATAATGCCCATGTTAAACGCTGCTCCAGTGAGTCATGTATTGTTGATTATTTTTAGTTCGTTTTAATGCGTTTTGTTCTTTTGTTCTCTAAGATAAGCTTCATAAGAGATGTTGAATGCAATAATGTATGAGAGGAAATCGAGAAGAAGAGCAGAATGTCAGACGGGCCAGCGTGCCAAATTCTTAACCCTTTAAAAATAAAGTTCGTTCGTTCGTTCGTTCATTCATTCATTCGTTCTTCTTCTTCTTCTTCTTCTTCTTCTTCTTCTTCTTCTTCTTCTTCTTCTTCTTCTTCTTCTTCTTCTTCTTCTTCTTCTTCTTCTTCTTCTTCTTCTTCTTCTTCTTCTTCTTCTTCTTCAACTCTTTAACATTCCTATAGCTCCCTCCATGCCCTGCCATTAGTATTCATCTCTGAAATATGCCATAGAGCGACTGTTGATGGGACATATTGTACCCATGGCATTATTTCACTGTTGATTCAGTGGCGAATCCTGGAATGCTTCTTTTCTTGGTTTCTGTGCGATAGGATAACTTCACATGCCCTGGACGGCAATATAATCTTGACGCGCCACAACTGTGCTATTTTAGTGGCGCTTCGTTTATATCTCTAGCGATGATTAATCTTGATCTTGTAGATATCTCTCCTTCTACTTCTGACGGTCGTTGGGCCTTTCTATTTTGTAAAGTCTATACTCGTTAACTATTTAGACTGAACTCAGCGAATCTTGCATAATATGACACTGGTATAGTCTTTTCACATCCTATTTTACTAATACTACACTTGACACTGTCAATAAAACAATCATATGTTCCCAGAAAAAAAAAAAAGAATAAACATAACAGTGCCTAAACATAAACTATTCTAAAATAGCGGCATAATGTTAGCCATGCTCTATTAACTCAGAACCGGGGCCGACTCTAACCAAGCTCTAGTCCATCTGATTTAAGGTGACGTTTTGCCCTCGCGCAAAACGCCCTGCATACTTGTTATACGTTTGTGAACAATGCCGTGGTAGGTTACTTCTCACAGTCTCCTCCTGTCGACCGCGCTTGTTACCATCCCATGCCATGCTCCAGGCCGGTGTCAACTGGAACATGGCAGTAATAACTATACTGTAATGTCATCAATGCGATAACGTGTGTGTGTGTGTGTGTGTGTGTGTGTGTGTTTGTGTGTGTGTGTGGTGTGTGCTTCTGTGTGTGTGTGGTGTGCTTCTGTGTGTGTTCGTGTGATTGTGTGCGTGTGAGTGTGATCATACTAAATTATATCGAATCAATACAATGTAACATCTGCGCCAAATGTCAAGTTCATATAGCCACACAAACTGGCAATTAACTAGGTACAAAAGAGAAAACCATTTGAACTGCTTGCAGGTCAGATAAACGTAGCAGTCGTCCACTCACATGGTTCGATCTGTGGGTCATACAGTAACGATAACATTTATTGTCAGCATGTTATACCACCTCAGTATTTGACAGTTCGCGTCTGTGTGATGTGCTCATCTAGAATGAACTCAAGTTCTTTTTATTTATTTTTAAATTAAACTACTTCGATTAGGCTCCCACAGCGCCTTGCAAGAAGCGAATATATTTCCTCTGTCTCGGTCACATTAATCGATGTGTATGAAAAAATCTAGTGATGTCTCTCATTATAATAATTGTTTCAGGTTGAACGCAATCCAAGGCTCCTGATTCCCTCGGTATTCCAATAAATACCCATCCATCCATCATGTGCCATGCTGATAAGCGTGGGCTGTCATGTTCTGCCATCTCACTCGATCACCAGAGTGGTGGATCAGCTCCGTGTTTCTGTCTCGATCATGCCACGTGGCCAAGCCATCCAGGTATTCACTTCTAGGTCTTCCCCTTGATCTCTTCCCTTCGATCTTGCCGGATGTCACCAAGTTCACCAAGTCATTTCTTCTCATAACATGTCCAAAACATTTTGACTGTCTACGTCTAATGACTCTAATCAGTTTACGATCTTCATTTCGTTTCTTGAAGGACTTGTTCATTGGTTTTTCTGTCTGTACATGGTATTATTTGCATTTTCCTCAGAAACCACATTTACACAGCCATCAGATGTTTTTCAGCTTGGCTGCTTATTGTCCACACTTCACATCCATACAAAAATATAGGTTCTATGTAGCACTTCAACACTCTTTTTCTCGTTTCAATTGATATCTTTTTATTGGTCAGTATGTTTTCCATCTTGCAAAAGGCTACCTCGGAATGGCAATTCGTGTTCTATCTCTTCGAGGCATCTCCCATCAGATGTTATGACTGTTCCGAGATAACTGTATCGATTCACTTGCTTAAGTATATGCCCATTTACTCTTATATCACATTGTGGTATTTCCTTCTTCCCAATGACGACCATAATCTGTGTCTTCTCACTGTTCAGTCCTAACCCTAGTTGTTCACTGTGTGCAACAATCGCATCTACTAAATGTTGCAGGTCCTGTTCATCGTCTGCAATCAAGACTGTATTATCTGCATATCTAGTGTTATTGATGCATCGTCCGCCAATGTTGATTCCTTCAATATTTTCTATATTTCTGAAAATATTCTCACTTTACAGGGGAAAAAGATCTGGAGACATTACATATCCCTGTCTCACACCTTTTTAATAGGCTGATATTGGCCTACATCGTTCTCAATTCTGATGGCAGCTTGTTGTTTCCACTATATGTTATTTTACAAGTCTAAGGTATTTTCCATCAATTTGTAGATCTTCAAGAATCCTTATCATGTCGCCATGTCTCACTTTATCAAAAGTCTTTGTGTAGTCAATAAAGCAAAGATATAGATCTTTGTTTACTTCTATAGAACGTTCAATTATTGTTCTCAGTACATACACAGCATTTACTGTACCCTTGCCTTCTACAAACCCACATTGTTCTTCTCCTATTTCGGGTTGTATTTTTTCTTACTCTTTGCATGATAATTCTCAGCAAAATATTCGTAATGTGGCTCATTATACTGATTGTTCGATGTTGATCACAATCCAGGGATTCTGATTTCTTCGGGATTTATTGCAATAAATATAGAATTACATAATTCCAGAGGTATATCTCCATTATCGTATATTGAGTTCAGAATTCTGGTGACTTGGTCTATTCCATATTCTGCTAAGGCATAGATCCTTACTATTGTGATATTATCTGTACCTGGGGTTTTGCCAGTTTTCATGTTGTTAAGGGCATTCTGAACTTCTACCTTCAAAATTGATAGTCCTTTATTATTATTCCGAAGATCACATTGTTATCCTTGTAGTTTGGCTTCCTACTACGCAGGAAGCCAAAGATTATAAACAAC
>JACEFZ010008715.1:0-22614 GCA_014155875.1 Cepaea nemoralis
AGTTGGGGAAGTTTTTTTTTAAAAAAAAAACCGGGACCAGGGAAAAAAGGGGGGTTTTTCCGGGGGGTGGGGTTTGAAAAGCGAATAATTGTGACGGAGTTCGGAGAAACTCCGCACTGTGGGTTCCAGGATAGTGAGTGGAATTCGAGACCAGAGTGGGTTATTTTTGAGTCGGGCCTAGAGAGAGGCTAGTATACCTGTCGTGTGGGACGAGATTTAGTAAGCTGTGAGGGCAGTTTTATTCGAATTTTTCCATTGGGATGGAGATATATTCTTAGAGAATTTTTTTTTTCCTGATTTATATGTTACTGTGTCTGTGTTAATTCAGAATTAAGGAATATTATGTCGCAAATTAACGCTTGTTCACTGACGGTGTTTGTGGGATACATCTTGGTTAATCTGTGTTTAACATCACTTTACGACATCCCCCTAGACACAACCATAGCCACTCTATCTGTCACTCAGTCATCATTCGCTTTGTGACAGTAGTAGTAGAAATAGTCGTAGTAGTAAGTAGTGTAGTATAGTAGTAGTAGTATAGTAGTAGTAGTATTAGTATTTAGTAGTAGTGTAGTAGTATGTATTTGTTTGTTGTTGTTGTAAAGTATAGTCGAGTAGTTTTTGGGGGGGTTAATAGTTTTGTAGTTATAGTAGTATAGTGTATAGTCGTAGTGTATAGTAGTAGTTGTTGTTGTTGTTGTTGTTATTGTTACTGTTGTTGTTTTGTTGTTGTAGAAGTAGTGTTGTAGTTTGTATGATGTATTTGGTGTGTAGTTTTATAGTGTATAGTAGATAGTTTAGTAGTGTAGTGGATTGTAGTGTATAGTAGTGTTAGTAGTAGGGTATCTAGTATAACTTATAGTGGTATAGTTTTGTAGTTAGTAGTCGTAGTATAGTAAGTATTTTATGTTTTTTTTTTTGTTGTTGTTTTTTGTTGTTGTTGATGATGATGGGTCCCGTGTGTTGTTGTTGATGCAACAACCAGAGCATGGAGCATAACGCGTTGCGATTTAAACTGCGCCGGACCCCCAACCCACAACGCTCACGTGGGTACTTTCCCCATTTCCTGGTACCCATTTTGGTTGGGTCGACCCCGCCAATGTGGGGATTCCAACGCATGACCACCGGATCGGCAGACAAGCGAGCTAACCACTCAGCTACGCCGACTCCACAAGTAGAAGTACTGCTGTCTAAGGCCACTATCGCTGTTCATGTAGAAACTACATATCTGTTATTTATGGTGTATTTTTAATGACTGTGGGGTGTTTGGAAATATTGCCGTTCCAAGTTTTGTATTTACCTATTATGTTGCATGAACTCCACAGAGGGTGAATACACAACTTGGAACGGTAATACTTTCAGACACTCCACAGTCATTAAACACACACCCTATACGAACCCATTAGTGAGATTCGTCACAATCGTACAAACCTAACATTGCTAAATATATCAGCATCTTAATACATCGCGCAAATTTAACATTGCTAATAGTAGTTAGAAACCGTAATTGTAGTAAGAGCTGCAGTAGTATTATTTGTATTTGTTGAGGTAGTAGTAATTTTTTTTAGAACAGCTAACTGTGCAAATATCGCAGCCGTGCTGTAAACAGACGCGATGCAAATACGAAGGAATAAGACGACGACTTTGTGAACTTGCCTAGTAAATCACACACAGCCACACACACATACGCGCACACAAATGCTGGGATTAACTGCGACGTCATGTAAAAGGGCTTACAACTAACTTTTTAAAGTAATAGTTATTTTGGTAGTTGTTAACACTTACCTTGTTGCAATTTCAATGTTGGTCTCAAAGCTGTTGATAGCGCTCCTTAGTCTAGTTAACAGTGAACATAAATTGTATGGGTATTCAGCACGTGAAAGATTGATACACGCAAGGCAGATATGCATTGTTATATTAGGACATCACCGTTCTTGTCGTTTCCAATTTGGCTTAAGGGGGGAAAAACTCTTTCAACTACAAATGCAATGAATGAATCATCAGAAAACGACTGTGAGCTTTACAAGAACACGATTATACGATTCATTCATTGACTGTTTAAATTTAACTTCAGTTCTCCTTATTCTAGTGTTCAACTGGCATTAGACGTCGCGGATGACGTAGTGTTGGAATACAAGCCTGGAGAAATAGTTTGCTGTCGATATTTTAATTGAGAATGATTTCAGCGCCCAAGTACGATCACAACGTGCGAGGGATATATCCGAGGCAAATGACGGTACAATAAAATGCAACGGGTTCAAATAATACACACTGGAATGTAACACACTGGAATAAAACATACAATAGGACTTCACCTCTCTTTCACAAAAGCCAAGGATGGGAGAGGTCATTGTGACGCAATATAACCATCTATCTTTTTGTAGGGCTAAGGATTAGAGGACGCACCAGACAACATAAAAATTGAAAGCTATAATTACCGACCGGGATCGAATTTGTCACCTCCAAAGGACGACAGCGCCCCGCTGCAGGAACAAGTGTACTTCGATGCATGCCCAATAACGACAGCGCACCGCTGCAGCAACACATGTACCTCGACGCATGACCATAGTTGGTCATGCGTCGAAGTACACTTGTTGCTGCGGCGAGGGGCTGCTTAATTTCCACTTCCGGTGGCACATTCCGGTCGGTAACTATAGCTTTCAATGTTCACGTTGTCTAGTGTGTCCTCTAGTCCCTAATTCTTACCCTTACTTTTATGAGCGCCAAGCAATACGTGTGTATTTATTTATGAACTGTCTCCTTGACCTTAAAGGGTTTCCCAATTGATATTTGTCTTTCTGTATCTAGTGCTTTGGACTGCTTTTTGCGTGTGGATAGCATTCCCTATTACCAATGTCCCGTGCCATCAGTCGAACCCACACCAACTTCAGAGGTACTGTTAATTTACGTCCGCAAATCAAGGACAAGAACCAACATTTTAGTCCAACTGACCGGTGTATAGATTGAACCCGCTACTTCGACATCAGCAGACAGGAAGTTTAAAAGCGAGCATTCTTATCCATTCAGCCATGCTAACCTCTGGCAAGCCAATTGATCTTCATATTTCGGAGGGCTGAGTATACAAATATCAGCGTATTAACACAAGATGGAAAATTATCAGAGAAATAGAAACGAGTATACATAAAGCAAACATCAACTATCAAACAGCACCTATCCTAAAACATCAAAAATACCAACATGCATTAACAGCTGACAGGCAGGGGCTTTATTCGTTCCAAAGTTTTGCGGCCAATGTCAGACAAGGACAGTCCGAGAAACACGCAAGCAAAACATCACATTACTTGAGGTGAGATGCATAAGAAAGGCAGCTGGGAAAACAAGAAGAGATAGAGAGTCAAATATGACTGGCGGCCTATATGTGGAAAAATCTCAGCTTTGCAGTAAATAGAAGGGAGGGGGAAAAGGGGGAAAGAGTTTTAGGATTCCAGTTTAGTTCAGTCTGGGGGAGGGGGAGGGGCGCTGCCCAGACTCGTTTAGCTGTTTGACCTGGAGGGAGTGCAGGAGTACAGCCCGGATAGTTCAGCCCAGAGTGTGGGAGAGATTGCTGCCCACGTGACCACAGACAGGTGGACAATGCAGAATAGAGTTACACACGACAAAATTATCACAGTAGAATATCACATCGTCACCCAATGTAACACTTTATAAGTAACATAACTTACCTTGTTGCTATTTCAGTGTTGGTCTCAAAGCTGTTGGCAACGATCCTTTGTCTAGTTAACAGTGAACATACAGTTATAGCTTATTCAGCAGGGCTTAAAAAATTGATTGATACATGCAAGGCTGGTAGGCTATTAGGACATCCCTGTTCTTATTGTTTCCAATTTGACGCAAAGAGCAAAGGGGAACAACATTCCCTCACGAGGTTCAACTTTAATTGTGAATGATGTCAGCATACAGTGTGTTCACAGCAACCGAGAGATATTTCCGGGGCAAATGACGATACATTAAAATGATCTTTCGTTTTCTACGGCACGGCAACAAAGGTGTCAGTGAATTATCAAGTATGACAAACCAGGTAGCTCAGTGTACCTGTAACCAAACAGCGCTCGATACACTGGTGATATTCCCCCCCCCCCCCCCCACCCCCAACTCAATGGGTATGAAAATTAGGGTTGGTTAAATATGTATTTCACAGTGTGGGTGCGTGTGTGTGTGTGTGCTCGCGTGTGTGTGTGTGTGTGCGTGTGAGTGTGCGTGTGCGTGTGTGTGTGTGTGTGTCTGATGCAAGAAACCAGTACACCGCCATCACAGATCCGAAAGTTTAAAGCTGATGGCGGGGTACAGTACTGGTTTCTTCCCCTGCAATGGCAGAGTGATGGCGGGAATTTAATGCGCCTGCTTTTAAATTACTGGATCGCTGATGGCGGGTAACTGGCTTTTTCCTCTGCAATGGCAGAGTGATGGCGGGAGTTAAATGCGCCTGCGTGTAAACTTCCGGAGCGCTGATGGCGGGGTACTGGTTTCCTGCCCTATACCAGCCAGTTGGACGTCAACGTTGGCTTCTCGTTCAGAAAGCATTGGCAAATTATTGATCGTACAGCTGCCAAGTAAATCAACCTGAGATTGGGGTTGATAGCAACGTCATGCAACGATTAGGCACGAGAAGTATATATATAAGTTTCCTGCTGCAACATATAATTGAGCAGTAGGCCTCTGTGGCCGGGGGGTAGTGAACGCAGTTTCACAATCTCGACATAGTGGGTTCGAAGTCAGCCCCAGGCGATTTGGAAGTAGAGCGCTTTACGTTGATTTTTACAATGGTATGAGTTTCTTTCTTTCAGAAAGCACTGGCAAACAGCTAAATACGAAATTACCTAAAAAATCGCAAACAGCTAATAAGTGCTGGGGTTGATTGCGAGGTACAGTAAAGGACATGCAATGGTACTGTTTCAACCAGGACCCATTTCAACGTCTACAACTACAGCTGTTAGTAGACTATTGTGGTGTTAACCTACAGCTGTTAGTGGAATATTGTGGGTTACACCTACAGCTGTTAGTAGAATATTGTGGTGTTACACCTACAGCTGTTAGTAGACTATTGTAGTGTTACACCTACAGCTGTTAGTAGAATATTGTGGTGTTACAACTGCAACTGTTAGTGGAATATTGCAGTGTTACACCTACAACTGTTAGTGGACTATTGTGGTGTTACAACTACAACTGTTAGTGGAATATTGCAGTGTTACACCTACAACTGTTAGTGGACTATTGTGGTGTTACACCTACAACTGTTAGTGGAATATTGCAGTGTTACAGCTACACTCGACTCTGTGGCGAGGGGTTTACAGACGCTAAACAACTGCGGGAGATTTGGAATTGTGTATTCTAGCAAACCAAGATAGTGTGTAATTGTGTGTTCTAGCACATCGAAGGCGGTTTGTGTGATTGTGTGTTGTAGCAAACCAAGATAACGAGTATCTATTTATAACAAATATACACAACCGCCTTGTTCATTCAGGGCCATGTCTTGATAAGTGAGAACAAGGTACACAGGAATGGAAAACAACAGCACGGGATAACCTAGCATACAAAAGACACAGATGTACCCAAGGCACACCCGAGTGTTCTGCCTGTTTCCTGTTTGTGAGAGCGGTGACAGAGACGGCGCAACTCACGCGCGTACGACAGCAGGCAGAGAAGTGCCAGAACGTGTGACGCAGTTACCACGAGAGGCTTCTGCTGTATTCGTTTGTTGCATTTACACACACGATGTTAGAGCGTGAGTTTGTCCTAGAACTGTTACATATGTAATAACGGGTTCTGCATATAAATCTCGGATGACGATCTAGCCTTAGGAGTAACTTATGGAATGTCGCTTCATTGTAAGGACACATAATAATGGTTGTGAGTCCACCGGAATAAACGTGTTTCTTCTTTCAGTGAGGGTTCTATAGACCAGTGACATTCTGTTTTATGATTCCTTCACAGCGAGATAAAAGTAACGCCTGGAAGCACATCTGAAAGACAGTAAATTGTTTTCTGAGTGTGATCGTCCAGGGACATGTAAGTATTATAGTGTTTCTTTTGTATTGTCATCTTTCCGAACTGTTATTGTCACTGTCGTTAAGTCATGCTATTTGGACATGTATGCTAGCCTTATAATCATAAGGCATATTTATGACAATGAGCTATATTCACCCAATATGAATTAATATTGGTGTCAATGAAGAAGGCTTATCCAAACCGTTCTACCACCAAGCATTTTCGCTTGGGTGATTTGAATGCCAAGAGACGGTAGAATAACACGTTATGAAAAGATCACGAGGAAACGAGGACTTTGGGTAATAAACGTAAACAGAATTATACACCAATTGTTGCGCAGATAATTAACATGCCATGTGCGGGAGTGTTTTCAGCATAAAATAACATGGATTTGATGAAACAGACCACAATACATAAAATAAAACTCACTATATCTGCATTAACATGAAACTTAGATATGTACTTGAGATAAAGGTCTTTAGAGGTACAGATGTAGATTTAGATCTGCTGACTAG
Organism: Cepaea nemoralis; assembly: GCA_014155875.1. Classification (NCBI taxonomy): domain Eukaryota; kingdom Metazoa; phylum Mollusca; class Gastropoda; order Stylommatophora; family Helicidae; genus Cepaea; species Cepaea nemoralis. The sequence goes on from JACEFZ010008715.1 coordinate 6,522, forward strand.
TAACATTAAGTTTACACTCAAGATATACATAACGTCTTATAAACATGGATATAATTTGAATAACGAAGACACAAACAATAGATTGCACTATTTATTGCCTGGCATATTTCGCTGCATCTCGTTAGGTACATACTGCAGAAATCACACAACATAAAGTAAATTAACTGGATAAATCCTTCAAGCTGAAATATACACATGTTGATATACACAAATATACACATGTTGATATACACAGTTGAAATATACACAGCTTGAAGGATTTATCTAGTTAATTTACTTTGTTGTGTAATTTTTTTTTGTTTTTAAAATTTGTTCTGGGATCCCAGGTCGACCCAGCCTTAACTGGGTACCAGGAAATGTCTTAGGAAAGTAAAGACGGTCTGTGTGATACTGACTACGTCACCCTCCGAGTGCCGACTGGTCTATACAAATATGAGTCTAGCGCCAAATGCGTCTAAAGGTGTGTAACGGAGTCACTTATTGACAATTGTAAGGTAGAGAAACATGGACTATAAATAAACGACGGAGAAGACTAATGTAGTCTTCGAAATGGTATATCAATCCATCGTGTGCCGTGCCGGTAAGCGTGGGCGATCATGTTCTGCCATCTCACTCGATCACCAGAGTCATGGATCAGCTCCGTGTTTCTGTCTCGACCATGCCACAAGGCCAAGCCATCCAGGTACTTGCTTCTAGGTCTTCCCCTTGGTCTGTTCCCTGGTATATACCCCAATCAAAATTGTCTCAATGCAGTTTTATAATATGGGTCTGTGATGTATAGCGCCATCACAATTTGTAGAGCCCGGGTCCACCAGAGCTCATGAAATTATCAGCGCAGTTCGCTATCAACTCCGCTAAAGCACCAGCTGTAATGAATTATATATAGACGTTTTGAAAACGTGGCAGGAATGAACAGCAGACAAGGAAGTATGACAAAAATCACGCCTGAAGAAACCATTGTTGACTGAGATCAAGGTAAGACACTTAATATACTGCGGCCACATAGAGAGACACAGCTCACGGTTGAAGGTTTTGCTGGATGTAAAGGTGGAGAGAAAGCGTGCAAGAAGAGAACATTACATGTGGGAGGACAACATTAAGAGATGCACTCTAAGAAATCGACATGAGTGAGACGTGAAGATACAGGGCAGAGGGGGCTTGAGATTCTCTACATCCGAACATTACAGCGGAGATGACACTTGATTATAATGATGGTGATCATGTCTCTAGAAAAGTAAAGGTAGTTGTCCTGATGTTGATATCAGCATTTGTGTACCGTTAGATAGAAACATTTGTCCCGAAGTTGCTTCATGCTATGCTTCTGTGATATGATAGGGTCACCGCATGTTGAAGACTTGAATGCAGGGAAAAATGAGGGAAAGGGGAGAGACCATCTTTACCCCACTTAGCAGACGACGAGCCCAGGCGTCGAACCCTCGTACGGCAGTGCTCATAACATTATCAACGCAGTTCCTATAAACTAACTCGACAGCCTGTATACCTTTTGGTCACTGGAAATTATGGGAAATAATTATTTTTTTTCTCTCTCTACCTTTTAAGTACTGGACTGCGCTTTCAGATCTTCAGCTTCTTCATATTCTATCCTAAATGAATACTGCTTTTATGTCGGTGTTTTCATAAAAATGGTGATTGTTCTTTGTTTCAATGTTTTGTTGTGATGTCGGTTCATAAATCAATCAATCAATCAATCAATCAATCGACATCTTAGTCTCATATCAGATTCTACTAATTGCCCTGATCGTGTTGTAATGACAATTCTGCTATTATTGTTGTTTAACTAAATGTTTGACAAATTCTACAGGACTCTCACTCCAATGTCAAAGTGAAGAGTGTTAACCATGGGAGACCAGGATGGTGAGGTGGTCACCCCTGGAGGGCCAGCAGTGCTTGACCACGAGGACAACAACAACGCCTGCATCAGATGGTGTTTTACAGAGTTTCAATCGGACAATATAACCTTGGATCACGAGCAGCCCTCAGATTTCGTGACATCACAGGTAGGGCCTCGGGTTTTTGTGTAATAGGTTAAAGTTAATTGCGTGTACTTTACACACGTTACAATCGAACCCAGCAATCAACCCCAGCTGTTTTTGGCTGTTGGTGATTTAGGCAACATTTAGTTCAACAGTTTGCCAATGCCCCCTGAACGGCCGACGCCGCTCCATCGAACTCATCACAAAGCGGTCACCTTCCAAATCGCCCACAACTGACGTAGAACCCTTTACGCGGTATTTAAGAGAATTGTGAAACGTAGTTTCCCCACCCTTAAGCCACGCCGCCGGTTTTCTGTGTGATAACTTCTTTTCGTAACCGTCATTCGTTAACTAATTTAGAGTTTGGTGATTGTGCAACAGATTCCCAAGAGAAGACATGAGCACAGTGAAAAATCAGGAGTGTAATGCTTTTAAAAGTAAATACCCCAGTGGAAGTGGTTACCGGGATTCCAGAACTCTTTAGTTGGTTATGCGGAAATGTTAAGAATAGGACAACACATTGTTCGATGGTCGTAGTTCTTCATGGCGACGAAAGGACGCTGGCGCTGGATAGGGTACACACTGAGATAACATAAGAATAGTATCGGTTGAAATACCATTGTCTGGAATCCACAGGGGAGAAAGCAACTGCGGAAGACCTAAAACACGCGGAGAAGTGAAGCTGACAGAAATTGAGAATATGAAGAGGACACGGACGGAGCTGCGTATGATAGCTAGGGATGGGAGGGTTTGGGGTGAATTGGTGGACGGTCTATGCCTCAGCAGGGGAATACATGGAGAAAGAAGTAGTAATTCATCATCATCAGCATCATCATCATCATCGTCATCATCATCATCATCAACATCATCATCATCAGGTGCCGTGCAAAATAGCGTAGGCGTTCATGTCTCTGCACATAACTCAGCCCGTGATGTTCTGGATGCTTTTTTTTTCATTGATGACATTCCTCCACGCCACCATCTTATACCATCACGCATCATTTCTCTCGGTCTGCCTCTGCCTTTTCGACCATTGAACTTTATAATGGTCACGATGTTCTCTAATGCTTCTCTTTTAATGATAAAAGTAGAAGTCAGTAAAGGACCCTTTTTAGGCGCATTGAACTGTGTTAGACAAATCGTGCTAGCCCCATGTTTTCATAGACTAATCGACACTCGATAGTTTATCTGGTCATGTTGGCTTCACTTCTCAGGCATTCACTGGCACCCATTATAGGCCGGGTGGACTTGGATACGAACTCCGTGATCTCCGGGTCGACAAGTAAGCGTGCTAGCAACTGTCCTACATAACTTCCACATTCTTCTTCTTCGTTCATCCGGGTTGTTTTTTTTTCGGATGTGATTGCGTTGTGCCTGTTTACAGCAGAGCTGCGTTCTTGCGCCGTTAGGCCGACACATCCGACTTCTGCGGGCATTTGTTGACCGGGTTAACCTTCCCGGGGGTTTCTTAGGACGTTTGACTCTCACTGGTGTGGTGTTATCTCCCATCCTAGCTGGCCCATATAGAACAGCCAAAGACATCCTGGTCAGCCCTCAAGGGAAGGCAGGGGCAGACCATGGGCATTCCCCGCCATCCAAGGAGGCTTCCATAATTGCAGAGCCAACACACAGCGCTCTGGTACTGGGCTCACCCAAGGAATCGTCACGTCCTGCACATGGCTGCTTAGCCTCACTTCCGTATATTGGGCCTTCCGTTCATCATAGGCTGTTCTTCCGGAAACCAGAAGAATGCAGTGTGCAGATGACATCCACACAGTGAGCTTTCGACTCGGACTTTCCGCGCAATGGATTTGCTATCCGAGCAATATTCCATTTCGTGCCTCTGGGAGGCTTTTGTAACCGACATACCTGTGGTATGAAGTGTGGCAGTCTGAATACTTCTTCATACACCTTTAAATGTCAACATGTATGTAGTTAAAGTAAGCTGCGGTCAACTTGAGCTTGTTAATATCTCCATAGAGCTTGTCCTCAAATGAAGCAGGTGTGGGCCAAAATATCTTTCTCTGTTCTGCATATATTGGGCAATCCTGCAGCAAATGTTTTGCTGTCATTTTTCCAGTTCGACAATTACATTCATCGGTATCTCCTATTTTTAGTTTATTGAGCAAGTGGTATTTCAGCCTGTTATGTCCTGTGCGGAGTCTGACGATTGCTACTTGTTCTCTTCGGTCGAGTTTGTAATATGCATCATCCTTCTGGTGGCCTGGATGCTCTGATTCCTATTTGGTTTTATAGGTGCTTTTTATCAACCTCTTTGCCTCATTGTAAGTTATGTCTATGTCAGGCTGTGGTAGTCGTCCGCCCTCTTTTGCCAGTCTGTCAGCCTCTTCATTTCCAGGTATACTGCAATGTGATGGGATCCACTGTATTACAACTTTTTTGGATTTCTGGCTTAGACCATAGAGTGCTGCTCTTAGGTCAGCTATTTCTGTGCTGTTATTGCTCTTCAGTATTGAGACAGCTGACTTTGCATCTGTGAAGATAGCTATTTGCTTCTCTTTATTTTCCTCCATCAAGAGCATTTCTGCTGCAGTTTTCAGAGCCTCTACCTCCGCTTTGAAGTTACTTGAAAACTTTCCAGTTGCCACTGAATGTGTTTTTTTCACTCCATTTTTTAAATTTAGGAGAATTCCTCCTCCTCCATTCTCTATTGAATTTTTGGCTGATCCATCTGTATATGCATGGGTCCAATTGCTGCTTGGGTAATGTTCTTTTATGTAGTTGAGGGTTATTTCTCTTCTTTCGGTTTCATGCTGAGTGTTCTTTTTCTCAATACCAGGAATGTTTTCTATCATCTCAGGCAGCTGTCTCCAAGCTGGGAAGTTGTCTGCATTGTAAATGGGTTTGACTGTTGATATGTTAAGTATGGGATCTGCCCTAATCTTTCGTTTTGCAGTTTCTACAAAGTTGCTACGCTTCAGTCTTCCTTTTCCAAAACCATTAAACCTGTTATACATAGGGTGGTCTGTCAATCTTCTAAATTTTTCTGCTTGTTGTTGGGCTCTGCTATCTCTTCTGTCCTGCATTGGTTGTAAACAAGTGATCTTTTCTAGTTCATTAATAGGCGTTGTCTTCAGGCTTCCAGTTATGATTCGCATTCCTTGGTTTTGGACTCTACTTATTTTGTTAAAGTTTGACTTAGCTGCTGTTGCCCAAGCTGCAATGTCATATTCCAGTACTGGCCTCACCCGTCCAGTATATAGCTTCTTGAGAACTTTCTCATCTGCTCCCCACGTTGTACCAGCAAGCTTTTTCATGATTGCCATTCTTTGCCTTGCTCTTGTTCGATTTTTCTCAACCTGTGTTTTCCATGTCAGGCGACGATCAAAGGTGACTCCGAGATAGTTTGGATTTTCTTCATGGCGCAATATTTTTCCATTCAATACCAGCTTAGGTTGCTGAGTTTTATTTGAGAGGGAGAACACTGTGCATGTTGTTTTCTCCTCACTTATCTTCACCAGCCATGATTTTGACCAGTCCTCTAGTGCTAATAGGGCTTGCTGTATTCTGCTGTTAGCTGTACTAATATATTCTTCAGATGTCCATATGGCTAGGTCATCTGCAAAGGATGATGTGTGTACTCTGGCTGGAAAATTTTCCGTGATATCGTTTATATATGCTAGGAATAATGTTGGTGAAAGAACTCCTCCTTGGGGGACACCTTGCTCCAACAGCATCATTTTGCTGGTTTGTCCTTGTACTTTTGTCCTGGCAGTTCTGTTCTCAAGGTAGTGGCTGATCCATTTGTACATTTTCCCACAAACATGCATTTTTTGCAGTTTTACTTTCAGTCCTTCCTTCCATACTTTATCAAATGCTTTTTCTAAATCTATCCAGACCGCTAGTGTGTGCGTTTTCCTCTTGGAAGGCATCCTCTATTTCCTGAGCTATATAGGTTATTTGATCTTCAGTGGATCTGTACTTTCTGAATCCTGCTTGGTGTGGTGTTAAGAGTTTGTTTTCTTCCAGATGCCATGTTAGCCTGCCATTGATAATGCGTTCCATTAATTTTCCTACACAGCTAAGTAGACTGATAGGTCGATAGCCATTTGGTTCTTCCAGGTCTTTTCCTTTCTTTGGGACTGGTATTAGTATAGCTTCCTTCCATGCCTGTGGGACTATTCCCCTCTTCCAGCTGTAATTTAGGACTGCTAGTAGTTTCTTTTTTGCCTTTATCCCTAGTCCTATTAGCATTTCATTTGTGATTCCATCCTTTCCTGGTGATTTCTTCTTTTTTAGGGTATTCATTGCCTGTTCCATTTCTTCCATTGTTAGATTTGCCATCATATATTCTGCTGCTGTCTCTGTATTACTATGATGTATCTGTTTATCTTTGATTGCTTTCTTCTGTTCGGTTGTAATATCAATGTGGTTTGCACTGGCATAGTGTTCCATTAGTGCATTTGCAGCCTTTTTTCCTGTAAGCAAGGCATTTCCTTGTTTAATTGTTATTTGTTTGTTTCTAGGTCCCTCATTGTTCATGGCTTTCACTAGTTTCCATAGTTTGTTTCCATCCCTGTCAAAATTCAGGTTTTCTGTTTTTTCCCTCCAACAATCTCTTGTTGTTTGATTTACTGTTCTTTTATATTTTGCTGAGATGGCTTTGAGAGAGATGTTCGCTTCAATTGTTTGTTCTCTCTCTGCTGTCTTCCTGGCATCTTCAACTTTGTCCTCCAAACTTTGTAGTTCTTCAGTCCAGTATGGTTTGTAATTTTTCCTCGCTCCTCTTGGAATGGACTCAGTGGCTGCCTGTATTATCGCTCTGTTTAGACTTTCCACCATTTGCTTTAAGTTGCCATATCGTGTATTTATGTTTTCACAATATTTGTCTGTTAGTGTGGCAAATCTGTCCCAATCTGCTCGTTTGTAATTCCAGCGGGGCAAGGGCTTTTGCTCCTGTGGAACATACTCCATATTCATTACAAGCTTGATTGGTCTGTGGTCACTACCTGCTAATTGGTCCAGCACATGGCGATCGATTTTGTGGAGGATGTCTCCTGTGCAGAAAGCTAAGTCTGGAGTAGAAGTGGTAATCCATCTTCTGGAGTAGAAGCTCGGTGTGTCATCCGCTTTGTTGAGTAGATGGAGATTTGAGTCTATTTCCCAGTCCTCCACTTCATCTCCTCTTTTGTCAGTATCTGGGTATCCCCATCTTTCTGAACGGCTATTAAAGTCTCCGACAATAATGCAATTTGTGTCAGTTATTTTCATGTTTGAGAGTGTAAGATCCTTATCTGCTGGGCTATAAAGATTGTAAATTCTTATTTTCACGTCCTTTATCATTATATCAACACCTATAATTTCTGTTTGGTTGTCAGAGATCACAGATACTTCGCTGCAAGGTATTGTATTTCGTGTAGTATTAAAACTCCTCCTTTATGTCCTTCGCGGTCGAAACGTGTGGCCTGATATCCCCTGACTGAAAATTTGCGCTTGGCGTTGAGGTGTGTCTCTTGAATGCATGCCACATCTATTCTATCTTTATGAAGACGCTGTGTCAGGGATTCTTTCTTGTTATAAACTCCTTCGGCATTCCACTGTAGTATGTTGAGTGTCCTGGGTATTTGGTCAATAGCTCTTAACCTACTCCTCTGTGCCTTGACTCCACAGCACAGGGGAAGGTGACCACCAGTAGTCATGGGTGGACCCCCTCGAGGCAGGGGGCCCGGCACTATCACCGCCTGATGGGACTTCACGGGATTAGCACCATAACGATTAATTTTCATCTGTGGCATCATGAAATGATAAAGTTACGTTGCACTTCTTTGTCAAGCCTGTGGCTCAGTACATCCGATTTCGACAAGCATTTTTCGGGATGCTTTCCCTAGCCTTTGACTGTCCCCAGTCTACCTACAAGGCAGCAGGTTTGTGCGTCACTTCGTCTGGTCCCTCTCCCTTGACCTGTCCGACATGGGTGACCCTACCAGTAGCTGTGCTACCGTCGGCATAGCTCTTGGGGTCATTGGAACGCGCAAGCCCCTCTACCTCGTCAAGGTGGACGCACGGCAGAGGGGACTTCCACATTCTTATTTCCGGGTTGAGAATAATCACACTTCATATGTTACTTGGACAGAACAAGTTACGTAATTCGACGTGTTTCGGTGGTTGAGCCCGACGTCCTTCTAGTTTGTGAGAGATTTGTTGTTGTTTTTGGTGTATTAGTGTACGATCATTTTAATGTACACAAATACCCCCATAAGTGCTCCAATTGCCTGCCAGATAACTCTGTTGAAGGTTCTCAACACATTGTACGAACTCTGTTTTGTCTATAAGTATCTCATGTGTTTGCCAAAATCACAGATACCTCTATAAGTGCTCCATTCGCCACTCATAAAACTGACTAGAAGGTCAAAGAATCATTTCATTGTATCTCGTACCCCAATAAGTGCTCAATTCGTCTCTCAAAGAACTCACTAGAAAGTTCTCAGCCCGTGCACGAAGTCTGTATCTCTGTTGGGGATCTCTTGTGTGTATGCCAGAATCACTATGGTAGCTCCATAAATGCGCTAGTCGCCTCTCATAGAATTTAATAGAAGGGCATAGGGTCCTTTCACTGTATATAGGTACCTCCATAAGTGTTCCAGTCGTCGCCTCTTAAAGAACTCACTAAAAGGTTCTTAACATATTGCACGAACTCTGTATCTCCGTTGAGGATCTCATATATATATATATATACCAGAATCACACATAGTTTAAATCTTCTTCTTTGTGGGTAGGTTTTCAAGTGTTGACATTTTGACATTGCAGAGCCCTGTGCAGGCTTCAGTCGCGTGCAGAGGTTCTTTGATGCCCGGGGCCAACCCCTTGATTGGATGCCCCTAAATTGTTTTTTTTTCCCTAATTCATTCCTCCTCCCCTTCCACTGCACTGTGCTGCGCCCTCTCCCTAACTGGATGCCCCCCTCCCGGCTGGATTCCCGGGGCCATCGCACCCCCCCCCCCCCTCTGCACGCCACTGGCAGACAGATACATCACACACACCCCCTCCCCCCGCATTAAAGAAGTAGCTTACCTACTTCGCGTTTAATATTTTATACCTCAAATCCCCTATCCCTAACTCCATGAGTTATGCGAGAGAAAATAAATAGTGCTAAGACGAGTATATGTACTTCTGCTAGCACGCTAGTGTCCCGGTCCGATGCCATATGTACTTCTGCTAGCACGCTAGTGTGCCGGCCCGATGCCAAGTGTACTTCTGCTAGCACGCTAGTGTGCCGGCCCGATGCCAAGTGTACTTCTGCTAGCACGCTAGTGTGCCGGCCCGATGCCAAGTGTACTTCTGCTAGCACGCTAGTGTGCCGGCCCGATGCCATATGTACTTCTGCTAGCACGCTAGTGTCCCGGCCCGATGCCATATGTACTTCTGCTAGCACGCTAGTGTGCCGGCCCGATGCCATATGTACTTCTGCTAGCACGCTAGTGTGCCGGCCCGATGCCATATGTACTTCTGCTAGCACGCTAGTGTCCCGGCCCGATGCCATATGTACTTCTGCTAGCACGCTAGTGTGCCGGCCCGATGCCATATGTACTTCTGCTAGCACGCTAGTGTGCCAGCCCGATGTTCCTGTGTTCGAATCCCCATCGAGGCAGCGATTAAAAAACAAAACACACAACTGACCTAAGCCAATCCAGCCTGACATGGGTACCAGGAAATGTGATGAGAAGTGAGGACGGTCGGTGTGATGTTGACCGCATCAGCCATCCAGTGTCGACTGGTCTATAGAAATACGGGCCTAGTACCATATACCTAGTACATCTCACAGACTGGAACATTGTCCTCTACTGTACCCTCACTAACTGCACAACGTGGTCCTTATATTCTCTGTTTGAAGCAGCGGCCGCCGTGGAGTAATAAACCTAATTATTATGCGTGGACGCCAGGAAGCCAGTCTAATTTTCCCCCTCCAACGGAAGTCGTTACAATACTAAGTAGGGACAGCAGACTCGTGTGTGTAGGGTATCTTTCTAGACAATGAATAGCCTAGCTGAATTCCGCTTCATTAGTCATCTTCGTAATTATAATCATTGAATCTCATTGTGTGACTGGTGGTCTTCATCATTTATGATGGACGAACAACAGCAGGCAATAGTCGAAAACCGTAATGCGGAGAAATCAGGTGCTGTCTCTACGACGAAGGTTGGTTGCAATGGATCTGCAACATTGACTGCACATTGTCAAATTGCTGTTCGTCCATCTCTTGATGTTATCCTCCCATTTGTATCGTTGTTTACCTCTTGCTCACTTGCCTTTAACTTTACCCTTGAGTATGGTTTTATAAGAGTGTTAACGTGGCCGAAATATTTCACTTGCCTCATTTTTATTTTTTTCATCAACTCTCTTTTCGTTCCCAGTCTTTCAAGAACCTCTGTATTTGATTGTTTTTGTTTCCGTGAAATACGACATATTCTTATGTATATCCACATCTTCAGGGCCTTTATTCGACTTTCTAATTGCTTATTCGTTGTACTGCGCGGAAATGTTCAAAGCCAAACGGTTAGAGAAACCGCAACTGTGTAAACACAGACGTTGTAGGACAGCCTGTTTAAAACTCTCTACAAAACTACCGTGGTAATGCTGACAGTTATAAGATGTGAGTTGTGTATTTCAACTACTTTTTTTTTCAGTTTCAACTAAAAGGATTCAGCCGTTGCTTTAATACACGTTAAATTCTGTTGTGTGTACACGAAGAGATACGGCGAATTATACTAGGCAGTAAATTGTGCAAAATGTTTTCTTATCATTATTCACAATATACATTGTCAAGCAAAATGAATAGATTGTCGTGATACAGTCTAGCAGAATGTACCATGAAGGCGGATGACAGAGACTGCCGGAGACCCTTTAAAGCCAACCTTCACTGCGAAGACGACACAATGTGATGATAGACTGTCATAACATGTGCTGTATTATTCCCCATTATCATGTGTCTTGCCAGCTGGCGTGGGTATTTATACATCTCCCCAGTTTTCGGTCTTGGTGTTGTGAATAAGTTTTCTTGATGATGATTCACCATGCCACCGCCCTAGCCCAACCATCAGTATTTCTCTCGGCCTGCCGCTGTCTCTTCTGTCGATGATTGTATATGCCGTCTCCGTGGACGCGATTCGCGAGCCCGCGATACACAGCTGCGACCGATTTGGCAGCAGACCGCACTGCGCTGGGTTTTAACGTGTTGGTACGGGAGCCGGTCGTTCAGAAAGCAATGGCAAAATACTGAACGTAAACTTGCCAAGACATCAACAACAGCAGTAAAATGCTGGTCTTGACAGCAATGTCCTGTAAATAGGATATGTAACAAAAATATGTGTATACAGTGTTCCACTTTTATTAGCCTTCCTATACTTGCATGTGATATAATGTTCTACTTTCATTGTCCCCTTCAATGAACTCGTTCTTAGTCACTCTGGCAGTCCAAGTTATTCGTAACATTCCTCACAGAAACACAGTTCCGTTGACTCCAAACATCTGATTCATTTGTTCACTTTTCGCGATTCACTTCCATACAGCTCAACCGGTTCTATGTAACACATCCTTTACATTCAATGCTAGCAACTTATTACATCAGACACTATTTTTATCAGCCAAAATTAGCCACACCCACGCCGCCATACATACTTCTGGCACCAACACACCTCTAAGTAAACACATTTGTGACAAAATCCCTGGAACAGTTCCAATCATGTGTGCAGTCAGCTGGCACCAGTCACGTGACCCACAAAACAGTTCATCCTGTCCGCCGCCACATTCATTCTAACAGTGGTCACACTCATTTCTCAATTAACTCTTCCCAGCTAACAGCTCACTTACCATCCTTTTAATAATTCATGATATGTGCGATGAAAGGCGTGTGCGTTGCATGCAACCCGCCCGATAGGCTGTACTTCACGGGAAGAAATTAATGGGCATTTTCGCATACCTTATTTCTTTTTTTACTTTCTGCTACTGCTATCGATTTTCCTTTAGTCAAATATCGCGTAGTATCAAATCAATAACATTATAGATCTGACTGGGGTGATTAATTCTATAGAATGTATTCTTCACCGTATAGGTCACTGTGGCCGAACAGGAACGAACGCGTGTTCTTAAACATCTAGTGTGCTGATGCCGAGGTAAGGGGTTCAACTTTACACTGGACAGTTGGACTTTAATGTTGACCTGTCGTCCGTGACATGGCGACGTAAATTACAAGTACCTATGAAGTCAGAGTGGGTTCGCCTGATGGCGAGGGACACTGTTAATCCAGCTAGAAGTAGTGTGTATGAACTACACTTGAGTTCAAAATCGAGCGAACGCAAAAACAAAAATACGAAAAAAACAAAACAAATTCTTCACCGTCGATGTTATGTGCGATAATTCATTTGACTATAACCACGAACAATCACTAACAAAATGTTTCATTTGACTATAACCATGAACAATCACTAACAAAATGTTTCATTTGACTATAACCACGAACAATCACTAACAAAATGTTTCATTTGACTATAACCACGAACAATCACTAACAAAATGTTTCATTTGACTATAACCACGAACAATCACTAACAAAATGTTTCATTTGACTATAACCACGAACAATCACTAACAAAATGTTTCATTTGCACTAGCACAGTGGTTCTCAACCTTTTTTTGGCCCGTGCCCCCCTTCACCATATTTTCAGAACGTCATTCCCCCCCCCCCTTCCTATCAAAAAATTGGTCCTTGCCCCCCCCCCTCTTCACCATATTTTCAGAACGTCATTCCCCCCCCCCCCTTCATATTTCCTATCTAAAAATCCCCCCCCCACCCCTACACAGTATACGTAAACATGTAAGGTAAATTTAATAGCACATACTAAAACAAGTCTAGACATCCACATAAAACATGATTTGTGGGTCTACTTACTTTATAAAATGAATTTTAGAAGGATGAGACGTACTTAACTGTAAAGTATGAAGGGAAAAACAATATCAAGTAATCGGTTCTTGTATTAACGCGATCTTGAAATGGTCTTCATCCCCCCCCCCCCCTTTAGAAACCCTAAAATTCCCCCCTCACCTGTTGAGAACCACTGCACTAGCAGAAGTGAATGAATACAGGACGGAATGACATGCGCAACTTCCGCCTCTAAATCAAGTAATTCAACAAACATGGAAAGTGGAATTAATGAACATTATGAGAACAATATCATAAGTGACAGAATGAAAGTTGCAGCTTGAAAACCTTCGTTGGAAGGAGGGGAACAAAGCCACTGAGACAATCACAGTAACACACCCCCCCCCCCCCCCAACACACACACACATACACTCACCACCCCCTCCCCCCCCCCCCCCAACAAAAACCAAAAAAAAACCACCCCAAAAAAGTAACTTTCATGAGGTTCTGTCTGGGGTTGTCGGAATCCTGGGATACAAAAATATCAGCTGAATCTTAAAAAACTAAAATCTCAAGTGAGGCCCACTAGTTCTGTAGATCAGCTGATCAGATGTTACGTAATCCGAGGGGAAATAGAAGTGGGAAAAGGTCAACCTTTGCAATGCAGAGAAGATACGCGTGTGATGGGCACAAACGAAAGAAAAGGGAGACAACAATAATAGTGAAGTGGGAAAAACAAATTGTGCAGGAACAGCGAAAGTGAGTGAGGTTGGTAAGGTGTCTGAAGATATTTGTAAGAACACTATTGCCAGGGATATGAGAGAAAGGAGAGGGTCTGTTGTTCTGCTGTTTCGGTTTGGTAAGACGCGCTTCCTTACGGCTCATAGATTGGGAGACGCCGCTAACTTTTAGTTTGGTAGACAGAACAACGAGAGTTGCGATAGCGTAGTGGCTACACCTACCCTGCTGCCCGGTGGTTGTGGGTTTGAATCCACACCGGGGCAGATGTTTAAAATAAACATGGGCTTTCATACCGATTTGGCTTAAACTGGGTACCAAGAAATATCTTGGAAAGCAAAGCGGCCGGTGTGATATTGATCATACTACCCCTCGAATGCGGAATGGTCTATAATATATGCGTGTAAAGCGTGTCAAAGGGTCCCGTGCTTACTTATGGTATGCCATCAGGGATGCCTCTGTGAAAACTGTGAGTGGTGGCGTCACCATGGTGGGTAGAAAGGTGTCTAAAGAGGATATTTGCAACAGTTTTGTGGGAGAGATATGTAAGAGAAAGGATAGGTTCGTTGCTGTACTGTTTCGGCTTGGGAGAGCGGGATTCGTTGGGAGAGCGGGATTCGTTGGGAGAGCGGGATTCGTTGGGAGAGCGGTATTCGTTGGGAGAGCGGGATTCGCTGGGAGAGCCGGATTCGTTACGACTCATAGATGTGGAGAGGCCTCTAGCTCAGTGGCTCTCAACCGGTGGGGAATCCCCCCCCCCCCCCCAGGGGGGAATTTTAGGTTTTCAAAGGGGGGGGGGGGGAAATTAAGATTATTTCAAAATCGCATTAATACAAGAACCAGTTACTTGATATTGTTTTTCCCTCTAAATTTTACGGTTCTGTACTTCTCGCCCTAATGAAATTCGTTTTATTTCGTAAGTAGACCCTCACGTTTTATGTAGATGTCTAGACTTGTTCTAGTATGTGTTATTAAATTTAGCTTCCATTTTTATGTATATTGTGTAAGTGTGGGGGGATTATAGGGAGGAAATTCGAAAGTGGGGGGGGGGGGGGGGGGGGGGGGTGACGTTCTGAACATATGGTAAAGGGAGACATGGGCCAAAAAAAGGTTGAGAACCACTGCTCTAACTTATCCTAAATAGCACGTGTGACGGCGTGGGGGGGGGGGGGGGGGGGGGGGGGGGTAGCGATTTTGTTACACAATAAGGACTCGCAGGATGGTGTACTTCATCGCTCCATCTGTATCCTGAGGTAGAGCAGCACAAGAAGGAGCTATGTGTTAATATTCTTTGTTTTCTCCTAGGGTCCCGTTAACACATAGGCGGCGTCTCCTTAGTCGTCTGTTACGACAAGCATGGTAGTTAAAAGTTTTATTATTCTTTGCTTTCCCTGAAAAAGGTTAGTTTAATGTCCTTTACATGACGTCGCATTAAACCCCAGCATTATGTTGGCTTTTTGCGATTTACTAGGCAGGTTTATGTTCAGTAATTTACCATTGCTTTCTGAACGACCGACACTCATACCATTGTACGAAGACGAGCGCAAGGAGGTCTGCTTCCAATTTTTTGTTGGGCATATCCTTTTTACAGGACATCACAGTCAACACCAGCATTTCTGCCGCTGTGATCTCTTGGCAAGTTCATGTTCAGTAGTTTACCATTGATTTCTGAACGACCGGTACCGATACCAACGCAAAACCAACGCAACGCGGTCTGCTGCAAAATATCCCGCAGCTGTGTTTCGAACGCGGGTATACGGGATTACGAACCGCGCCCATAAGTCCTTCGCCACAGAGCACGGTGCTTCCATATTAGGTTCCCGTAAACACGTTCTACATGTTAAAATCCCTCGGCAGTTGAACATTTTAAACAGCAGGCCCAGTAGGCTGCAGCACTGCCTACAGTTTCAAATCAGAAGCTCTAAGGAGAATATTTACGCCTGTGTTATTCTGGCTTTACGGTGTTAAAGGTTAAGATTATTTCAAGACCACGTTAATACAAGAACCGATTACTTGATATTGTTTTTCCCTCCATACTTTACAGTTCTGTACTTCTCGCCCTTCTGAAATTCGGTTTATAACGTAAGTAGACCCACAAATCACGTTTTATGTAGACTTGTTCTAGTATGTGTTATTAAATGTAGCTTCCATTTTTAGGGGGCAGGTGGGAATTATAGGGAGGAAAATACGGAAAGGTGGGGGGATGACATTCTGAACATATGGTGAAGGGGTGCATGGGCCAAAAAAGGTTGAGAACCACAGGGTTAAAGGATCCATTTCACTGCCAGATGCAAAATCAGTACTCGAGGCGCTCCTGTCTGGGAAATTGCCAGTACTAAGGACACTACTTTTTGAACTTAGCAGTCAGCATAAGGTCACCATACAGTGGATACCATCCCACTGTGGAGTACCCCCCTTTTGGAAAAACCGAAAAAAGGGGGGCCCCCTGATCAAAAATTGGCCCCCCCCAAGGAAGGGGGAAAAA
>JACEFZ010008716.1:0-10000 GCA_014155875.1 Cepaea nemoralis
GTCCCACCAAATTGACAGTGTGGCCGTGAGAAGTCCTCTAAGTCCCATTCTAGCAGACATCTTTATGGTGCACTCAGGAAAACAAAGAGCCTCAAATATTAAGGGCCTAGTTCTATACCGCTGGTATGTGAATGATATATTATTCATCCCAGAGTCCAGACAACAGGCTGAATCATTCCTCTCAATCATGAACAAGCCCACAAAAACATTTCTTTTTCTTTGACCATGAACATAATGACACCAATATCATTCTTAGACATATTAATTCAACATTGACAGGATGGCACCATCCAAAAATTATGTCTATTGAAAGGGAACATGACAGGCCAATACCTGAATTTTAATAGCTCTGGCACCGATTCAGTTTAAGCATGACCTGGAACGGGCCCTGTTTAATATCGAGCTAGAATGATTTGCTTGATGACACACTAAAATACGACCAGAAACTCTTAACCATAATCTTCAATCAAATATATATTCAGAAGTAAGCATGGCCAAATGGATAATAACGCATGTTCTTAAACATCTGGTGTGCTGATGCTGAGGTAAGGGGTTTAACCGCTGCACCGGACAGTTGGACTAAAATGTTGACCCCAACTTCGGATGTAAATTACAAGTACCTCTGAAGTCGGAATATGTTCGCCTGATGGTGAGGGACACTGTAAATAGGCAAAGCTAATCCACATGCAAAATGAAATTCCAGTACTACTAGAAGTAGTGAGTATGGACTATGCCTGAGCTCAAGGCTTTTTTTTTTTAAATTCGCATATCCTTTACAGGACATCACTATCAACAGCAGCATCTTTCAGCTGTCTGTTGATTTCTTGGCAAGATTATGCTCAGTAGTTTGCCATTGCTTTCTGAGCGGCCGGCTCAGTTATCCTGCAAGTCACCAGCGGGGGTAGAACCACTTCCAGCTCTCGCCCGCTACAAGACTCTGCGTGATAAACGGGATTACAGAGAAAGTGTTGTATCCAAGCTAGTGAGCACCAAATAAAACACGTGCATTCAACTGACTTCATCAAATGTCATTATCAGCCACCCAAACCTACTCCCACAGAATCATCGGTCCCCACACCTCAAGTGTTTTTTTCTTTTAACTAACCTTTTGAGGGGACACTAATTAACCAAATATATTATGCAGCGTAAAACACACATTCTTTGTTGCTGAACCAGTGACCAGATATAAAACCACTTGGGTAGTACTCATCTGTGAAAGAACTATTGTCTCTGTACGCCAAATCTGACTGCATTGATCAATTCCAGTGTGTGAGTGCCAAGCATCCTACATAGGTAGAATGGAAAGACAATGTAGTGAGTAACAAAACATATACCAGTACGGATGGGAAACAGATTTACTCAGTCTTCAGGAATCTTGTTTAATAGCCACCATAAAGTTAAAAAATAGAAGATATCTTGTATATTGTATTTGATTAACAATAAATGATTGTCCAAATACATCAAGGCATTAGTAATTAGATGCTTGCTTGCTTGTGTTCGTTGGCTTGAGCTCCAACGCGAAGTCCTGTATGTCGGATGAAGGCATCCTGTTGTCCAACATCAGTGTGATGTCATACAGGACCTGAGGTTTGCGTGAGTATCCGTTGTCCCATGTCTGGCTTATTGGTGTGCAGACTGGTGGTTCCTCGCCATACAGGCAGACACTCTCCGACTTCGGAGGAATCGGCGATCCTATTGACTTTAGCCAGGACCCCGAAGGGACCTGTTGCCCAGGACGCTCGACGAGGACGCGTCAATAGGTCTTGGCCAGTATATAACCCGGCCCTGGTGCCTTGGAAACACCTCTGCGTCCCAGTAATTAGATGATTCCAGCCAGTTTTATGCAAACAGAAAGTCTTCATTTTAAATTTGCAATTACCATTGTGAAAACTGATGCTCCACATTCAAACAATATCAGTGACTGTGTTTTGTAAGTATTTCAGCCCTAGTATAATTAATGTATTCACTTCATATGATATGTAACTCTGCTGTATGCACCTCACAAGATGCAGTGAAATATACCAGGCAATAAATTGGACAACATATTGTTTGTGGCTTCTGTGTTTAAACATTAGAAATATATTAATTTTGATTTCAGTTTAATTCAAACTTTAGCTCTAAAATACTCCAACATTATAACTATATACCTTAACAAATCAGCCATATCTCCCATTGAATGTCAATTGGTCTAAAAATATGTGGCTAGCACCATATACCCAGTACAGCTCATGGTGTGAGAGGTGGTCCTTGACTTCACTTTCATGGATGTGATGTTTATGGTTGTTGTGTTCCTCTTGACTCAACACTCATTAGTTTCTAATGTGGGGTATCACATTGAACAAGCTACCACTGTGATCTTGACAGGAACAGCCACAAAGCACATACCAAAATATTTATGGTAGATAACTCAATGAAAGTGATGGTGGCCAAATATGTTTCCTTGGCTGGTCTTCCCTGCCCTAACAGCCAGTGTAAACCATTGTTGTATAGTGTATATAATACATGTATATGTATATACAATTGTGTAGGTGTATCCATAATTTTAGCCTGTACATTTACAAATAATGATGACTATCACAACTGATTAGGAGCCCACACAAAATAATATTGCCACACTAGTCTATCACATACACTTTGGCAACTGTTACAGCCACAGTCTGACAGGGAAACAGTGATGCTGACTGAACTGTCCAGGGTTTTCAAGAATAAGTGTAACAATTGTTTGCTTTGTGTTTGTTTTCTTTTCTTGTGTAAATTTGAATTTATTTTTTTTTCCCCTGCATATCCTTTATAGGACATCGCTGTCAACATCAGCATCTTTCAGCTGATTATTGATTTCTTGGCAAGATTGCACTCAGTAGTTTGCCATTGCTTTCTGAGCGATCGGCTCAATATCCCGTAAGTTACTTACACGGAGAGAACCGCTACCAATTCTCTCGCAATGTCACGTTACTTACGGGAGTATACGAGATTACAGAGAAAGTCGTGTAACCTCTACACAAGGGAGGCCAGCTTTTGTTGTTTAGTTTATCATATTTCACAATTCACTGCTAACTTTGTTTAATTGGTGATGGGATATCCAGGGTTGTGTGCTCTTCTGTAATAAACTAGAAATTGTTATTCTTTGTAACAGACATTAATTTTGCAAAGTAAAGAAATAAAGTTTGGTGATTATGCTTCTTCTTCTTTTGTTCCCTGTTGACTATGCTCCAGGTGAGTGGCTCTGTGGCAAATGCTGACTAAAAATGTCTTTGGTTCACTTACTGGGTTGGAGATTATTGTAAGGGACTTTCTACTTTGAAGTGGTAATGACAGACAACATAACTTGTGGTGTTATTGATGTGTCACAAGGTAATATTCTTTGAATATTTAAGGCGATGTGCGGCAGTAAAAACATCGATTTTTTGTCAACTTGGCTATTTTTGGAATAGTTCATTTTTAGACACCTTATCATGTCTTCTATCAGATTCTGTACTTGTTTTTGTTTAAAAACTGTTATTTTTATGTAATATTCATAATTTACTGAACCCACCCTCTGTGTCAAATTGTATAATTATTGAAAATTGTTGCGAAATTGTCGGTTTTCAAATCCTAGCAACGATATCTCAGGAAAACACGACACGCGCGTGTAAGGTATCCCTGGAAAGGTCGTGAACTTCCGTAACTGTTCGTGATACTCCGAGTTCGTCTAATCGGAAGCTCTTCTGTGTACATCGGGTTTATTCGTGTCTATCATCTTCCGGAAACTTCCATATATGGAACATCGTTAGCAATCCGCGTTCGCCGATGGCTGAAATTGATCACGTGGGTTTCCAAAATGGCGGCTTTGTGTTGTTTACACCTGGCGACGTGCTGAAAGTTCATTGTTGACGACAGACTGACACGCATTGAAATATGCCTCGTTCTAAGAAATTTAACATCCAGTCATCCACTCAACGTAAGTAATCTCTCAGACTACACCTCGCAAATGCTCGTAAGCAGCGAAAAGCCTATCAGAACGTCGTAAATGATACAGACAATTCTGAAACTACTGAAAGCGACCCAGCTAAATTGCACATGCCACTTCCAAATCTAAGTGTTTTGACAGTGAATCTGAATGAATCAGTGCTATCGTGTTCTTCTCAAAGTTGTAGAAGTGGTTCTTTTATTACCCGAAGCCAATTTAAAAGAGATACGTATAAATACACAACATCCACTAGCAGCAAGTATGATTCTGGTGACGACAATGGATATCAAAAACGGGATCACAGAGCAATAGTTGATTGTTCAGAAATTGAGGCAATAATCAAATTGTTATGTTGTCCAGTTTGTAAAAATGATAGTCTTATTTTGAAAACTGACAGCAAGAAAGGCAAGGGATTAGCTGTGTATGCAGAGGTTTACTGCTCTTGTTGTGAAGAAGTGATGTGTGGAAGATACCTATCTGAAAAAAAGAAATGATGGGGATAGATCTTTTGCTGTCAACAGCCAGTCAGTATATTCAGCATTAGTTTGTGGGATGGGTGCAACAACATTTAATAATTTTTGTGAAAATATAAACCTGCAAGGTATTCATCACAAAACATTTCACAGCAAAGCGAATAAACTATATTCAAAGATAGAAGATCTGGAGGACACTTTTTTCTCAAACCGTAAAGTATGTTCGACAGGACTCATGCACAACAGTCAGGCATAACTCTACATGACAATGATGTGCTAGATATTAGTGTCAGCTTTGATGGCACTTGACTGACTAGAGGCCACACATCCCACATTGGAGTTGGCTGTGCAATGGATGTTCTTACAGGAGTTTGCATAGATGCCCATGTTATGTCCACATATTGCCAGGTGTGTGAAACCACTGGTAAGACTTTCCAGGGACAAACCAGATGAATTTGCAGCATGGAAGGCAGAACATCTTTTAAACTGTGACAACAATTTCACAGGATCTGCTGGAATGATAGAGGTGAAGGGTGCTGTGGCGACGGTCTGTGGCCCGTCATAAACTTCGCTACACGTCAATACTTTCTGATGGTGACACCAAAACATTTGCGGAACTTACCAAGATCAAACCATATGGGGATGACATTCAGATAGACAAAGAGGAGTGTATCAACCATGTCAGTAAACGCCTTGGAACAGCACTGCACAAATTAAACTAAACTACTTAGTAGATGTGTGTCAGGACAAACTCAGAATTCAAATGAGTGTTTACACAGCTTGATATGGGCTCGATGCACTAAAGACAACTTTGCCTCTCGCAAGCGTGTTCAGTTTGCAGTTGTAACTGCAGCAAGAGAGTTCAACTTTGGAGCTGCTGCTGCCCAAGACACTGCCCAGTTTTATGGACCTTCTACAGGTCCTGCATATGCAGAGACTAGGAACATTTAGGATGCAGAAGCAAGTAAGAAATAGTCTGAAGTACAAGAAGGACAAACAAACTAAAAGACGCGACACTGTACGAGCGGCCAAATTAAAGAGACAAGGTGAGCTGCATGCTCTGGAGGGAGGTCCTGCATATTCAGCAGGACAATTTTAACACTCAAGGTCCAGTTTTACACTTTTTTTCTCTGTAAAAGAGTTCATTAGTAATAAAAAACAAAAAAATAATTAGTTTTTCCCCGTTTTCTCATTTCGCCAGTTTTTTATACATAAGTACAATTGTTTTAAAAACTATTCATTAGATTTCACTCAAACTTTGCAGAGATATTCTTTATTATATCACTTACATTGTGAGTAGATTAATTTTGAAAATTACATTTTAATTTTTGTGCTATACTAAAAAAAAAAAAAATATGTCATGAAAAATGTCATTAAAATTTTCAAATTATGAAAAAAAAAACTGCAAGGAGATATCATTAAAATTTTCTACTAAACTTGTAAAGGGTCTATTTATTTACACATAATACAAAGAATTTAGCCTGTACATTAAAAAATAAATGTTTTAGAGGTACATTAAGAAATTCAATATGGCCGCTGTTTATCTTGGTTTCCATAGCAACCGTTAAGTGCAAAGTCAATTTGACAATATTTTATCGATCAGCAGTCTTCAGTATCAAACCCTATATCATAAAAGAACATAGAAATTAAGTATTATGGAATTAAATTTTTTAAGGTTAGCATCGCCTTAAGTTTCATCTGTTGGGGTTTTCAAAACACTGTTCTCTTGGAGTGTGACTATCAAGGCTGTTGTAACATGTCTCTTTGCAAACTTTTATTTGATCAGCTTTCTATTACAGCTGTTCTCTTACAATAAAATAATGTGTTTGTAGTTGTGGTTGGTAGCCTTGGCAGTGAAGTGACTAGTATGCCCAGTGATCATGTATTTAAATAAACACAAGTGCATTTCTTTAATTGCCAGGGCTTCAAAGTCAACCATCCTAAAACATTGACCAGGGCTCCAAAGTCAACCATCCTAAAACAGGCAGCAGAAAATGTCTTGAGAAGTATAAACCCATTACACCTTAAAGATAAAACTCTACTTTCTAGAAGCTCAAAAACTCTTTCAAGCTGTTATATATCTTGTAAAATGACAGCTGTTGTCTTGGCCTTTGATTTGATTGAATGATAAGGGGGAAAAATTATATTTGAATATGCTGAGAAAATATTTTGTTTAATTTTCTGAAGTCCATTGTCACAATACTAAATCCTGGACGGGCCCCCAAAGAGCCTGTCAACGTCCTAGAGACTAGGGGAAATGAAACTCGGGTTCAGACAGGCAACAACTCCATTCTGATACTAATTGATATGGTTTATTCACAAAACTCTGGCGAAGAATAGGTTTCACAGCCAGGTATAATATGTACAGTAAATCATGTTATATCACAGGAGTTGATAACAACAATCATACACCTAATCATTACAACAAACTCTATCATCTTATCTAGAATTCGCAATCCTTAAATATAGTTAGTCTCTATCTATCAAGTCCCCCTAAACTAGACCCTGCTTCTTCCTCCGTGTCCAGTCGCCATCTGTCCTCTCCGCGTGTCTCGATCCGACACGGGCAGTAACTCTCCTCGAGCTTCTCGTGGACCACGCAGTAGGCGGGCTCCATCTGTGTCCACGGAGCTGTGGGCACACTGGCCTATCCTTCTCGAAGGCTCTCGATTGTTCGAGCATTCGAGTGACTATCGTTTATTTCCCTTAGCTGGAGTTCTATCCCTTCTCTAACTCCCTACTATCTTTATGTTCATACCGACTCCATGTGAGACTCTGACACCTCCAATGCTGATTCCATTTATATCCTCTACATTTCTGAAAATATTTTCACTGTATAGGGAAAAAAGATCTGGAGACATCACACATCCCTGCCTAACACCTCTCTTAATTGGCTGATACTGTCCCACTTCATTATCAATCCTTATTGCAGCTTGTTGTTTCCAATATATGTTTTTATAAGTCTAATGTCTTTCCGATCAATTTGTAGATCTGCAAGCATATCCACCATGCTGACATGTCTAACGCTATCAAAAGCCTTTGTATAGTCAATAAAGCAAAGATGTATATCCTTGTTTACTTCTATAGCACGTTCAATAACTGTTCGCAGCATATACACAGCATTTACTGTACCCTTTCCTTCTACAAACCAGCATTGTTCTTCCCCTATTTCAGGTTGTATCTTCTTCCTCATTCTTTGCATGATAATTCTTAGCAAAATCTTTGTGATGTGACTCATTATACTAATTGTTCTATGTTGATCACATTCCAAGGTTCCTGATTTCTTTGGGATTGCAATAAATATAGAGTTACATAATTCAGGAGGTATATCTCCAGTATCATATAATGTGTTCAGCAGTCTGGTGACTTGATCTATTCCAAATTCTTCTAAAGCTTTAATCATTTCTGTTGTGATGTTATCTGCACCGGGGGCCTTGCCAGCTTTCATATGCTTAAGAACATTTCGAACCTCCATCTCCAAAATTGGCGGTCCTTCATTATTAAATCTAATATCATACTGTTCGTCTCTGTTATCATCATAAAGGTGTTTCACATAATCTGTCCATACCTGTAGAATCTGGTCTTTTTCTATTATGATTTTGCCATCTTCAGTTTTTAGACACCCTGTTGATGTACTTGTTCTTTTATTAGTAAGTTTCTGAATTCTTTTGTGCACTAATTTGGTATTTTGACTGTTGTGTTGGCTTTTCAATTTCTAAGCACTTTTCCTCAAGCCATGCTTCTTTTGCCTCCTTACATAATATTCTGACTTGTCTGTGAATTTCTTCATATTTGACAGAATTATTTTTGTTGAGTCTTCTTGTTTCCATGAGGTGTAAAATTTCTTCAGTCATCCATTTCTTACGACCCACCTTCTTTAATTTTGGAATAGTTGTTTCTGCAGCCACATTGATTGAATTCTTCAACGTTTCCCATTGATCATCCACATCCTGGAATAGGATCTCTAGATCAGACAATATTTCGAATCTGTTCTGTACTTCTATGTTGAATTTGTTTTGTATTTCCTTGTCATTACTCAATGTACACAAATCATATTTAGTGTTTCCTGTTATATACTTGACTTTCTTCAACTTTATCCTCAATGTTCCTGTGAGTAATCTGTGGTCACTATAACAATCAGCACTGGGAACTGTTTTTGCTATTGTTAATGCGTTTCTAAATCTTCTGCTAATGAGAATGTAGTCAATCTGGTTTCTAATCCTGCTATCAGGACTCCTCCATGTCCATAATCTTCTAGGGTGTTGCTTAAACCAGGTGTTTCCTACAATCATTTCCTGTTCTTTTGCCCACTCTACGAGTCTGTATCCTCTTTCATTTCTCTCTCCTAAACCATAGTTTCCTACTGTGTATCTATCTCCTTGATTTCCTACTTTTGCATTGAAGTCCCCTATTATGATGGTTATTTCTGAATTTTTACATTTCTTTAAGGCTTCTACATTTCTTAGAATTATAAAATTCTTCTACACTATCTTCACTGGATTCTCCTGTTGGTGCATATACTTGAATAATATTTATGCTAAAAGGTCTGCCACTTAATTTAACTAGTAGAACTCTGTCCGACACGGCCCAATATCCTTGAATAGATTTTGATGTTTTCCTGTCCAGAATAATTGCCACTCCCCTATGATGAATCTTCACCTCCAGAATAAATAATCTTGAAATCGTCATTCTATCTTGATGCCTGCTCCTGTCCATCTCGTTTCGCACATACCTAAGATATTAATTTTTTCCCTTTCAATTTCTTGTTTTATGTTCTCTAATGTTCCGTCGTTGTTTAACGTCCTAACGTTCCAAGTTGCTAATTTTAACGTCTCTGTCCTTGTCTTGCGATGATCGGTCTTTAAGCGAATCATGATATACTAGGCACTTTTAAAGAGGTAGTTTGCCGTTGCTTTCCTCTATGGCAGTGACCTTACTGGTCGGAGACCGCAGCCATTGACTCAAGAAGAGTTCCTCTGCCTGCCGTCGTGTAAACTCGAGGCCATGACCCACAAATATCTGTTGGTTGTCCTCAAAATTTCATGCACCACCTGCCTTCCGTGGCTTCTTTTGAAAACTTCCAATAAAAGGAACACAATATAACATCACGTAATCCACAGGGAAACACTATTCACAGGGAAATCCATAGGAAATCACACGAAATCCAAAGGAAAACACTAAATAGCGTCCCTGCGAAAAGTAAAGCTTCATTTTGTCGCCATTGTACCGGAAGTCTCTTTCATAAAGAAAGAAGGAAGTCCTTTCTTCTCATAACATGCCCAAAAAAATTTTGACTGTCTGCGTCTAATGTCTCTAATCAGTTTACGATCTTCGTTTGTTTCTTGAAGGACCTGTTCATTGGTCTTTCTGGCTGTCCATGGTATTCTTTGCATTTTCCTCAGAAACCACATTTCTACAGCCATCAGATGTTTTTCAGCTTGACTGCTCATTGTCCAAGCTTCACATCCATATAAAAGTACAGGTTCTATGTAGCACCTCAACAATCTTTCTCTCGTTTCAACTGACATCTTTTTATTGGTCAGTATGTTTTTTATCTTGCTAAAGGCTACCTTAGACATGG
>JACEFZ010008716.1:12500-22909 GCA_014155875.1 Cepaea nemoralis
TTTCCTTCATTCTCGTATAAAGTTTAGTGTTACAATTATCCTTCAATAGCAAATATAACTTGTATCAGATGCTGTTATTAGTGCATTATATTTCTTTATTGAGCTGGCGGTTTAGAAAGTATAAAATTTAATTTGATTCAGTTATATAATAAAATAAGATGGACCACGTTAGCATGACATAGTGTGTATGTCTGTCTTATAAAATAACCACGTGAGATTGTGATTGTTCAGCCTTCTGGAGAAACCCGGTTGGTTAGTGTGCAGTATACACATGGTATGTGGTGACCTCGCAGGTCACATTGTCCTTTTGTGTGGTCAAGGTCCTCGCCGACTCAGACAATGGCCTGTCTGAGTTAGAAAGCTTAGGGTCGCGCGAGGCTCCTCCCTTAACACATACATGATTCGAGGGTACCTGTCTAGGGAGGAGAGGAGAGGCGGAGATGGACGCCTGAGGACTATAAGGAAATAAACCGTCCATCCAGAGCTGGGGTGGCCTCTAGTGTTTACACTAGCCCTGGTTCACTGCTGTGATAGCTGTCGCACGCCAACCTGATAAGCATGGCTTACTTAGTAAGCTTTGAGTTCATATAATAATTTTTGCAGTAATTTATAGTATTTAACATGCGCGAATTCTAATCACAGCTGGTTTCGAATTTAAGAAACAAACCCCCCCCCCCCCCCCCCCCCCAAAAAAAAAAGCGCAGACACCAAACACATTTTTCACTCGAATAAACACACACACACACACACACACACACACACACACACACACACACACACACACATTGTTATAACCATCACTGGCTGGCTTCGATAAGTTAACATGTATGACGGTGATGGATATAAGCTGATATAGCAGAACTTCAGGAATACATATGAACACGAGTGATAAATCATTGAAATCATTTTATTTCTATATTATACAAAGTTGTCATCCAGGCAATATTGCTGAGGCTTCATGGCTGGTGGCACTCATTCATACACATCTCAGACACTTGTGGTCTCCGATGCTCATTTGTGACCTTGCTACATTTATTACACAACCATTAGCAATCTGATAACAGTTCCGTCATGTGGAATTAAATGCAAGTGTCTTTCTCTCTCATTGTTATCTAGAAGAAGTATGTTTCCTATAATTTAGAGACGACACTGCAATTGCGTCATGTGTCCAAAGCAAACAGCTCTCGAGGACACTTTTTACACGCGTCAAGGAAAGCTGTCTCCGAAGAGTACACAAGTCTCATTGTAATGTTAATTGGGTATTTTTCTCCCCAATTCATTTATATATGTCTAAAATCTTAATCGCTTGCTGTCCTCACAACGTAAGATTAGACATGTTTGTCTATAGATACCACACACATGCATGTTCCCTTTCATTACTGCCAAGTAGCAGTTGCTGCATAATGACGTAAGCAAAAGGGACCAAAGAATCCCAGAACAGAAGCGCTAATGTATCGAGGCATATTACGTCGGAACACAAAGACGTCATGAAAAGAGGTGAACAATGGAGACAAAACTTGGGAAGTTCAAAAAGGCGGCAACTTATGTGACTCGGCTGGCTTAACATTGGCGGGATATCATGTTAGTGATTAAATTATGACTGGAAATGGAAGAAATGATCAAGGAGGACAACGGTCATAGAAGTATTAACAAAGGCACAGGCGAACACAGTAACGGTAGGTCGAACGTAGAAGATGGAAAGAAGGACGGGTAATGACAGTCAATATTCGATGGCCAGTAACATATGAGCAATTATATTATTATATACTAGGGATACTGTGCCCCCTGGCTATAACAGGACCAGTATCAGTAGATAATTATTTATTATTATTATTATTCTCATTATGATTACAGTAGGCCTGCGCTGTGATAAACGGCGTTATAACTGACAACGTTCTTCAGTGTGGACTCCATCATTATTTAGTTCGTTGGCTCTGAATCTGCCAATTGCGTTTGAGCCGTAGTTTATTTCTGAGTTGAAATGTTTAAATTATGGTGAACCCCTGGATATCGCATGGCAGGACGTGGGGTCTTGATATTTGAGGAGCTAACGACACAAAGCCAATCAGCCACCGAGAATATATATATATATATTTAGATTTCGAAGTCATAACAGTTACCGCAGTGTGTTTTCATCAGCTTCTACTGGCCGACGCTCATTCATTTCTGTTTTAGCTGCGCAAGGGATACGTCTGAACTTTATTTACGGATTTTACGTGCAAGTATACATTGCACATCGGACGTTAGTTAGTTAGTTAGTTAGTTAGTCGACAGATCATCCTCGTTGCACATCGGACCATTCAGTCCATAAGTGCTCGGATCCCCTCCTCAGCAAATCCCGCAGCGTGTAGCGGCTAACGACGCCAGTTCTGTGTTGGTTTATCAATCTTCTTTGGCTTCCTGCGTAGTGTTCTTGTTTGGCCACCCCTCTTTTAATTTGCTGCTCTCGCAGTCTGGCCATTGTTGTAGATTCACAGTCATCACTTGGTTCTTGCAAAAGTCTCACTTCTCGTAGAGCATTCAGAATGTCAGCCTGGTCCATGGCGCGTCCGCCCTCCACAGTAGCCTCACCTGCGAGCTTGTCAGCCCGCTCATTTCCTTGTACTCCCGCATGACCTGGCACGAAGATGAAACTAATCTTTGCCAGCCGAGACCGCTCCAGAGGCAGCAACCATTCTCTTCGGATCGACCCCTCCTCTATCCTCTTGATCATGTTCATTGAGTCGCTAAGGAAACAAGCCCTAGTGAATGTCTGTGTCTCGAGCCATGTTATTGCTTTACTTACTGCCATGACTTCCATGGTCAGGCTACTTGTGGTTTCAGTGAAAGCACCAGAGTCCTCCTTCACAATTCTCCCTCCGGCCCGAGCTGTAAAGGCCCATGAGCTTCTCACATGTCGGACGACCGACCCATCTGTGTAGATGACCGCGTCACTGTCTAGCGAATTCTCGAAAATCAACGCTTGTACTTCAGCCTCCACAGCAGCCGGATTTTCTTGTCTGCATTTTCTATCTAGTTGGATGCAAACTGAAAAGGATGTGCAGAAGTCTGTTGGCACTTGCACCCACTCCTCGCCAGGTTCTAAGTCCTCAAGTGAACACACCTGTTGAAGAATGTCTTCGGCTTGACCCATCCACGACCGTCCTCTTTTTAACCTGCTGCCCTTCACCTTCCTAATTTCACTATGCAGTGGATGCTGTGTGTTTGCGTTAATTCTGAGGTAGGCGCGTGCCCTGCAAACTTGCATTCTCTCTTCAATGGTTGGAAAATCAAGAAGGTAGCGCATCGCCCTGCATGCTGTATCTCTTGTACATCCAAGAATAATGCGCATAGCTTCATTCTGTATCCTTTCCATCCTTTCTATCTGCTTATGGCTGAGAGTCAGGATTGCCATTGCATACTCCAAAACAGACATGACCAGCCCCTCGTACAGAAGACATAGATGGCGCTGCTCACAGTTTGCTGCCGCCATCACCCGCATCGCTGCCAAGCCCCGCTTGGCCTTTGTTATCACCTGGTCTATGTGCACATTATAAGCAAGGCTTCGATCAAACCGTATCCCCAGGTAATTCATTGCCTGCGTTCTTTCCACCGTCTCTGAACACAGCATTACAGTTGGTGTTGGATTGTTGACAATATGATTATTCAACGAGAACCAAGTCACTGTTGCCTTTGTTGGGTTGACCATTGCCCCAGCTTCATCACACCAAGTACTTATGCGATTGAGTTCGGTTTGTAGTTCCACAGCAACCTCCTCTCTATCCTTACCCTGACGATACACTAAAACATCATCGGCATATGACAATGTCCTGCCAGGTCCAGTGATCTGCTCACTGGTGATTCTCACTGTGTAGGCGTTGAACAGTACCGGAGATAATGGTGATCCCTGTGGTAGGCCAGGATATATTGTTGTTGGTTCCGAAGTCCAACTGCCACATCTAAAAACTACTTTCCGTTGGAAGAGGGCTGCAGCGATCCAACTAAGGAGGAATGGACTTACGTTTAGTTCAAGAAGCTGAAACATTAAAAAATCCAGTGGTACTCTGTTGTATGCGTCCTCAAGATCAATCGCTGCAGCAACAGTTTCAGTGCCTGAGTGGAAACCTTCATAGACATCATGGGCAAAGACTGCTGCATTGGTCCAGGTTTCTCTTTTTGGACGGTACCCACCCAGGGTAGGTGGGAAAACACCTTGCCTCTCTAGTTGGCTTGATATTTTCCTGGCAATTACCTTCTCCAGCAGCTTGCCTACTGTATTCTGCATGGTTATAATTCGATATCCCTGAATTTTTTTGTGGTCTTTGTCAGGCTTCGGCAAGGGAATCAGATAGCTATGTAACCATTCCTCCTTGATGCTAGCACTCCCTATACTGTTGTTGTACATGTCTGCTAGTTTCTCTAGCTCATTGTCGGTACACCTATTTATGTCGTCGTATCTTATGCCATCAGGACCTGGAGCACTGTTTTTTGATCGTCGAAGCACAGCCTTGATTTCTTTCACTGTCACTGTGTCTTCATCCGAAGTGTTCTGGGCCTTGCATCTGTCTGAGGTGACCTCCTTGGCCAGATTCCGGCCTCCCATGTCTGTCTGGTTGCTCTGCTCAAGGTAGCGTTCAAAGAGGGCTTTGCCCTTGTCCTCATCAGTCCTCTGCCAGATGAGGTCAGCACCTTGGAAGTCAGAAATGCTCTTATTCTTGACTACCCCACTCATGCTTTTATGTAGTCGCCAGAACAATTTCAGTGACTTGTCTGTGCTTACTCTTTGACACACCTCTGCCCATTTTTCGCTTTTAACCACCTTGACCAGTTTTTTGAAATAGCTTACTTTTGTGTGCATCTCTCTTTCTAAGTGCAAGCAGGGACTAGGATGACCAGCTCTGTTCTTCTTGGCATTTTGCCATCTCCTTACAGCACTACGCTTATCCACCCAAGCCTTCTCCACCTCGAAACTCCACCACGGTGGCTGCTCCCAGCTTTTTCTCCTGCCCTGAAACGTTCTGCGCTTGTCACGTCTTATTTTGCTCACCACATCTTGCCCTGTACTGTCATACTGGAACGTCTTTACCTTTAGCTTGTGCTGCCTGGTTCTGCCTTTCTCCACCAATATGCTGCAAGGGTGGTGGTCGCTGCCATGGTGTCCTAGGACACCCCATCTACACACTGTAGTGAGTGAAGGTGAAACTAGCGCCAGATCAATAGCACTGTCCTCATCGCCTGGACGGCTTGCTGTCCTGGTGACACAGCCACTGTTGATACAAACCAGGTCGATGGTTTCCAGTGCAGTCTCGAGCTCCTCCCCTTGTGTATTGGAGGAAGTGTTTCCCCATGATCTGCCTTTAGCGTTGAAGTCACCACAGAAAATAACATTTCTCTCGTGGCCTAATATGCCACTTAAGCACTGCCACTTCTGGGCGTCCACACTCGCATTGCGGGCATAAACATTAACCAACACGAATGGTATACTGGAATGAACTCTCAACGCCTGTATTTGTATATCGTCACTGTCCCAACTGGACATGTCTAGCTCTGACGCCACCATGCTGTCGCGAACGAGAATCGCCGTTCCCAGATGTCGTCTGTTGTAGAAACATTTGAAGCCGGCAATTCGGAGTAGCTGATCGCCCAGTCTCGTCTCCTGGAGTGCTACAATGTCGTTCCTGTAAACTAGGGTTTCTAAAATAGAGCCCCGTTGTTTTACACTGGCACAGTTCCAATATAGAATACGGATGTTCCTGAGTCCTAGACGGTGACACTTGAGTCTAAAACGTCTCAAACCCCCGCGCTTACCTTGCTTCTTTGTCCCTGCGCGGCTACCACGCCGCTTCGTTATGTTGACTGCTGATCGCTCGGAAAGAAGACGTTCTTCCGCCATGTTGAAAAAACGTAAACACAGACTGCTGATAACCACACTCGCTGCTGAAAATTCACTCAAGGATGGCTTCGCTCGATGCACGAGCTCCGTAGCACCCGCGCAGATCTTGAGTAGAAACTCCTGGTTTTACATCCTGGCACACCAATTACACGCAAGAGATGAATAAATCCATCCCTTACGCGAAAAAGTTAACGAACACAAAACAACACGACCGTCCGTCGCCATCTTGAAACCGGAAGTCCTGTCCCCTACACCTTTCCTATTGTCACAACTTACCCTGGCTTTCCCCTTCTCATGATGGACCCAAAGAATGTGGACTGTCTTCTGATGTGAGCAATCTTTTCTCTTTGTATAATATAACTTAGCAGAAGAAAATAAATAAAAAAACATCGGACGTTATATCAGACAGCTGTGCGGGACTATACTGAATGTTGTCAGGATCGTAATTTTTCTCTACGGAACTTTTAGCAGGACATATGTATATCAGGAGCTCATTCATCGACACATCGGAACATTATTTACTGATTTATACGTACATATTTACACGATGCATTACAGAATGTACCTCAGGCAGCTACGCTTCACTCCACTGGAATGCTGTGACATTTAGACTTTGCACATCGGGACGTCGACCTGGACATATTGTTATTAGTTGGATGATTCATCGCTACGATTTATTCAGGACATTAGGACGCGGAACTGTTGCCAGGACATTTAACATTTAACTTCTGGATTTTACAACGGACTGTTTACTACGGACAGCAGCATTCTCATCTCACGAATTTTACATTTCGCTATAGAAATTACAACGAAGAACGACATCAGTAAACCGCAGGCGTCATTCGTAAGTTGATGCCTACATCATAAATTATTGTAGACAGCCATACCATCACTGTATTACTTCACAAATGGCCAGTATATTGTTTGATTGTTGTAATTATTGTGTTCTAGTTGGGTGTTTCCGTTACAAATTTTAATATCGTATCCATCGCCGATTTGTCTTCAGTATGATTATGCGGACGCGTTTCATTAGCTCGTGTGTCGTGTGATTACAGTTGTATACGTTTATTATTTATCATTCATTATTGTTTCCTCTTTTATAGGTGAATAGATATGTATGTCTGCGTTACTAGTCGTTTATCTATCGCGTAACTGAGTACTTCTCTTGTGGTGTGTTATTCTTTATACCGACTATATATATATTTTTCTACCTATTTCTGGAGTTTACATATTGTAACAAGTTAGAACGTTGTTTATCTATTGCCAGGCTTATTGTTTGCTCGTTGATTCTGCTTTACAACATTATTGATTTTCAGTTGACATTTTGTTCAATGTTTGATACTTTTGATACATTTATTGCTGTTTTCCCTACGCATTTGGATTCTGTCAATTTTGCTTTGCGCGTGTATATATTTATACAAGTTACAGCAGCAGATTAAGTCAACATGTCGACAATGCAAGACTTTATGGATATAGGTGAGAAGTCTGGTTTGACCGGCTCGGAGCTCAGAGCGTGGGCGAAGCGGGAATTTAAGGAGTTTCAGGCCCAACAGAGGGAGGAGAGAGCAGAAAAGTTAGCGGCAGAGAAAGAAGCGAAAGAACTGCAAGCAGCACGTGACAGAGAAGAAAGACAAGAAAGATTAACAGCAGAGAAAGAACACAAGGAAAAGGAACTTGCATTAAAAGAAAAGGAATTGGCCTTGGAAAAAGAACGAATTGCATTTGAGAGAGAAACCAAGGAAAGAGAGCTTGCATTTCAAAAGGAAAAACTAGCGACCGAAGCTATCTTAAAAGCCAAGGAAATTGAAGGCAATTTGAAAGTTAAGACTTTAGAGATGGATCGAAAAGCCGAGATTGAACGAGAGAGAAATCAAGCTACGGCTGGGGATCCTATTAAACGTTACCAAGGTCTAATCAAGAACTTCACACAAGGCGATTCGGTATCCGCTTGGATTACTAATTTTGAAGTTCTGGTCAAGTTCTACAAGGTTCCAGAACAGGACTGGCCCATCTTGTTTCACCGTCACTTGGCTTTGGAGCCTTTAAAGGTAGTAGAATTGATTCCAGAGAACTTACGGACTAACTACACATACATTCGTGATAGAGTATTATCGCATTTCAGTCTTGACGCTGCTGGGTTGAGAACAAAGTTTAAGACCCAAACACCGAAAGCAAATCAGGCATTCTTAGACTACGTATCTGAAACTTCATCACTTTATGACAAGTGGTTGAAGGCAGAAAACGTATCTCATGATTATGATAAACTGCGTGACGTCATGTTGCGAGACAAACATCCAGAATATGAATCATATCTGCAAAACCTCACTGCTAAGATGATTGGTAAGTATGATGCGTACAAAAATAGTATCAAATGCTTCACGTGTCTAGCGTATGGACATACCTCTAAAGCGTGTAAAATGAAGAAGACATGGGAGGAAGCTAGAGCGGCATATGTATACTCTAGTAGCGACTCAGAAGATGCTGAAATCGCTTATGCAGCCATGATAGAGACATGTCACAATAATAGAACAGATAAGGAAGGTCATGATGATGATAGTTTTACATCAGATTACAATAGGCATATACATGAAGCTAATGCAGTATACACCCATAAAGGTACTCTTAAGATCCACCAAGAATGGGTTAATAGATCACCAACAACTTGTTTTAGAGACACAGGATCTTCCATTGCGGGAGTTGATCACACACTGGTGAATAGAAAAGATTACACAGATAATAGTGTCATTTGCAGAACATTCGGAGGTACCTTAGAACAATACAAAACAGCATGGGTATCAGTAAGATGTCCCTATTATAGGGGAAAAATATGTGCAGCAGTATTACCAAACCCGTGTGCTGGGTTGATAATTGGGAATATCCCCAATGTCATAAATTACACCCAGGAAGTGACCATCGAACCCATTTTTGCCAATGCACTCGCAAGAACCCAAGTTCAAGAGACACAAGAAGAAGAAAAAACACAATTACCACAGGTTACTTCTAACGACAAAACACAGTCATTATTGGCATATGCAAATGATAATAGTATCACAACAGAGGGACGACATAATTACACAAAATTATTATGTCATAATATTCAGGAAGTAAACAAATCCAATTATCGAAAACATGACACTTTGCAATTACTAAACAAGTTTATTCCCGTAAATGGTGTGAGTGACAAACATAAACAAACAAGCAGCCAATCACATGTCTCTGAAAATAATAACAATCAAAACTACCAACAGAAACCACACAATAATAGTACACAGAGTCCACATAAGGTTAACAAACAGCATATACAGTGCACAGAACAAGCGCAGTGGAACGTCCTAACCATATGTATGTTCCACATAATGATGATCATTCGACCACCCCTCACCTATGTTGATTGCGCGGTTACAAACATGTATGAACAATTCAAGTTACTAATTACAAAGATGCACACAGAAGTCAAGAAATATGTCACAAACATGTACTCACAAACAAAGAAATATATTGCTTGCGCCATTACAAACATTCACTCGCAAGTCAAGAAAAGTTGCACACACACCGGTAAATATTCTACAAACTGGTTAAAGGAAAGCAGAGAATATTACAGAAAACAAATTATACTTTTCTTTGCCTACTCTATTTGCTTGACTTGGTTCTGCTTCAGATGTAACATACTTAATATGTCACTATAGCATGTGTCGTACACACTATACACACGAGTGAAAACTATAACACTATTCAAATCAACAAAGTTAAAATGTACAAGATAATGGCATATATGCAGAAAAGAGACACCTACAAGTTGAAAGAAAGAAAGATGAAAAGAAAGATTAAAGAAAGAATGGAATGAATGAGAGTATTAATTAAATATATCAGCGCATATTTCACCTACAGACACATTAGGGTCATACTAAATAATTTGTTCCGAATTTCGCTGATATGCAGCCAAACTTTTACAGAATTGTTTACAGCTATATCAGTTATAGCTTTTACAAGTCATCTTGGTAAAGTACTGCCGGTTATCTATTTTTTCAGACACTTGTTGTTAACTTTGTCTATAATAGAGAGCGTACATAAATTCTTTAAATATTTACTCGGTAGAACATTCTTGTTAAATCCGAATATTCTGGTTGTATATTCTGGTTCTACTTCATTACATATTCTTAAAGATTACACTACTGTTACAAGATTACGAATTTGATATATGTCATATTCCTGGCAAGGATAATAACTTAGCGGATCTTCTTAGTAGACTCTAGAATTCCTATCTCTTATCACATGTCATGTTGTTTGTTTGCGTGCATACATGTAGTACACAGGGTGATCGATTATTTCATTAGTGCACACCCAAATAGAATCTCAATACTTACACAACATACATTCAAATATAGATTAAACAGAAAGTGTAATTTCAGATATATACATTTTGTGTTTGATTTGATTCATTGCCAGAGAGAATATAGAAATTATTCGTCGAGTTGAGGCCGTATAATGGATTTTTTCCACAAGAACCCTATTTAATTTGGAATATCGGGGGACCTTT
>JACEFZ010008717.1:0-17576 GCA_014155875.1 Cepaea nemoralis
GCCACATCTATTCTATCTTTATGTAGACGCTGTGTTAGGGAGTCTTTCTTCTTGTAAACTCCTTCGGCATTCCACTGTAGTATGTTGAGTGTCCGGGGTATTTGGTCAATAGCTCTTAACCTACTCCTCTGTGCCTTGACTCCACAGCACAGGGGAAGGTGACCACCAGTAGTCATGGGTGGACCCCCTCGGGGCAGGGGGCCCGGCACTATCGCCGCCTGATGGGACTTCACGGGATTAGCACCATATCGATTAATTTTGATTTGTGACATCATGAATTAAGTTACGTTGCACTGCTTTGTCAAGCCTGTGGCTCAGTACATCCGATTTCGACAAGCATTTATTTGGGATGCTTTCCCTAGCCTTTGACTGTCCCCAGTCTACCTACAAGGCAGCAGGTTTGTGTGTCTCTTCGTCTGGTCCCTCTCCCTTGACCTGTCCGACATGGGTGGCCCTACCAGTAGCTGTGCTACCGTCGGCATAGCTCTTGGAGTCATTGGGACGCACAAGCCCCTCTACCTCGTCACGGTGGACACACAGCAGAGGGGGCACTAAATCTTAGATGTTTAACTTTGCACCATAACTTATATGCTTAACGTCTCACAATAACTTTGATCTTTAACTTTGCACCATAATTTTGATGTTCAAGTTTGCTCAATAACTTTGATGTTTATCTTTGCATCAAATTTCAGATGCTTTACCTTGCATGATAACTTAGATTACTAACATTACATCATAACTGAGAACTTCATTGGCCGGGAGAACTCATATGCAGCAGATATTTCCAAACATTCGTGATGGGATATTATCGTGACCATTATATTTCATTGTACTCTAGTTTTTTGTTGTTGTTGCGTAGCCCTTATGGACATTGCAGTCAACACCAGCATTTTTCAGCTGCTGTTGATGTACTAGGCAAGTGTTACGTTCAGTTGTTTGCCATTGCTTTCTGAACGACCGGCTCCCATATCAGCACGTTATAACACAACGCGAAACGGTTTGCTGCACAAATCGGTCGCAGCTGAGTTTCGAACGCCTGGTACCCGGCTCACGAACCGCGTTCGCAAGCCTTGGCCACGGAGACCGGCTATACTTTGTTTAACTACTCTAATTATACTATTTATACTATATTATTATACTATTTATATTACAAAAATACTCTCTACTGTAGTTATACACTGTAAAATCACCATTGTTAACACTTATAGCGTCAAACTAATTGTATAAACCATGTAAATAATAAACCCTCACTTCCCACTTTCTTTTCCCGTTGTTAATTCATCAGCAAACACTATGCTGGCAGTGTTTCTGTTTCTCGTGAAAAGAATATCTAATATGTTAGGAAAGAAGGATCGAGGGGAAAGAAGACGATCACCTCACCTCATAGTGCCATAAAACTAGCATCAATACAGACGGCTACTATATAATACTCCACAGGTTTATCTTGATCATACACATTCAAAAAAGTGATGAAATATAATACCCCAACAAGGCAAGCCTCAATGAAGGAAGACAATCTAATTTTCTTCTGGTATGACATTGAATCCGATGGCTATCTACCTCAGCGCTAGGGCCTCTCATAGAAAGAATGTGCTATTTTGTCACTCTGTGTGATGGCCATCAAACTTCCGACTTTATCAAACCGGTTCATCAGCGTAATCGTAGATTTTGCCACTTTCGCATTTTTATCTTGTGCTGCCGTGGGGATTACTGGAGAACGTTGAAGACAGTTTTCATTTGTTCAATTACAGGAGCCCGCAAGTACTGACATTGATGATTACAAGGAAGGAGAGATTACTTGAGGATTACAGGACAGCTCAATCCGAACCTTGTCATTTCCTATTTTTCAGATGGCTCCCTTAACATTGAGAGGATGGCGAGCTAACACTCCTTGATCGGTGGTAAAGCGCCTGAAGCCGTTCAAATGGTTAAACGATAGGGAGGTGGGGGAGTTTGCAAGTGATGAGTGGAAAGCGGAAAAGTTAAACTAAAATTAGATGGATACTTACTTCAAAGTTTTAAGTACTAGTTTGGAGGAGTTAATTTAGACAGCAGTCAGAGATGCTCCGTGGCGAAGTGGTTACGCCGACTAATTCGCGCTCTGAAGGTCGTGGGTTCGATTCCTGCTACGTTGTTCAGTACACGAGTGCAGTTCTCTTGGAGACTCCTGCGGGAAGTCGCTGAAGCTATAGGTTGTATTTTTAATGACTCTGGCGTGTTTGCCGTTCCAAGTTTTGTATACACCCTCTGTGGATGCCATGCAACATAAAAGAATCAAAACTTAGAACGGCAATATTTTCAAAAACCCCACAGTCATTAAAAATACACCATGTACAATGTTCGTGCTTTGTACAAACTCTTTAGGCAGGCCAATTTCCTGTGGACAGAAACCCAGCAATATGGGATAAAACTCAATGCAATGAAGCCGATCCTCTTGTCTTTTAAACCTGGTTAAACATTTAGATAGCAATCAGTATCTCGGATACTCATTATTTGTTTATTTGTTAA
This sequence comes from Cepaea nemoralis, assembly GCA_014155875.1. Taxonomy (NCBI): domain Eukaryota; kingdom Metazoa; phylum Mollusca; class Gastropoda; order Stylommatophora; family Helicidae; genus Cepaea; species Cepaea nemoralis. The sequence continues at coordinate 2,509 of JACEFZ010008717.1, forward strand.
ATAAGAGAATACAAGAAAATGAAAGTACACATAGATCTTCTACTTCTGCCTGTCATCACTCAATGAAGCATAGGCCGTCATACTATGTGTGTTTGTTTATATACTGTCTCAGTGCTATCAAAGGGTTCCCCAATTGATTTTCTGTGTAATACATGTACCGCATTAGAACAGACTAATCATTTCTCTTCTTTAAATGTTTGTGAATATACTGGACACAGCATTACTGCCTGATGTGTTTGTGTGTTTGTTATTTGATCTATGCTTGTTTAATATAAAATTAAGAGACCCGTGTTGCTATCTCAATGGTTTGACACGAATTCTGTCCGTATTCCATAGTTGTAGGTTCATCTGTATGATAGACATGGCCAATGAAGACACTTTTTTTTGGAGTGTCTAGTTAGTCATGCGTCGAAGTACACTCGTTCCTGCAACAAGACGCTGTCGTCATTTGGAGGTGACAGGTTCGAATTCCGGTTGGTAACTATATCTTGCAAATTCTATGTTGTCTAGTGCGTCCTCTAATCTCTACTTCGTCTTTTCCGTCTATGAACACCAAACAATACAATGTGTGTTTATTTATGTACTGACTCAAGCCAAGCGTTGTGTAGTCTTGGATATGACTGGCTACATTTTGCAGCTCATGTTTTCTACAGGATGAGGTAGCCAGTCTGACACCAAACCTCATTCTTGGCCTCCTGCGACATGCATGCTAGATTACAGTGTTACTATTCTGTGCTTCTCTTCTGGGTACCGGTGACACACCAGTGAAATACATCAATATAAACAAATCAATCAAGATAGTCTCAGGAATAAAGGTTGGCCAACAAAGCCTCTACCACACTTGCTTCCCCTTGCTCTAATGGGTAACAGTTTTACAGGACGCCGCAATCAACCCCAGCATCTTTGGCTGTCTGTGATTTACAAGGTTAATATTTACGTGCAGTATTGTAAAATTGTTTTCTGAACAACCGATGCCCATGCCATCGAAATCAACGCAAGGCGGTCCACTTCCAAATCGTCGGTAGACTACAAACCCTCGACTCGGTGTGTCGGGGAATTATGAAATGCGTTCATTGCCTCTAGGTCACAACCCCGGCTCTCTAATGGTAGACTCACGTATGTTGCTGTTAGTCGATCTCTTTATTGTATTACGATCTTTCCACATGTCGACGTCTTTATAGATAATCAACTTCATCACACAACAAATCCATTGCTGAACGTCGCTTTCATTACAACCCATCAGAAAGATACTCGAACATTTCACCAGTTCCCCCCGCCTTATGAATTTTCACGCCAAGGTGGTTTTAATGCCCTGTGTCCACTGTAGATTTGGACGATCACTGCTTCTTCTCCCATAAACCCCGTCTTGTGTTACTGTTATTTATAAACAACCATGATCTTAATGTGGCAGAAGTATTTCAGTTTCCCAGACCCGAAGACATTATGAGCTATGTATTATTCAATGTTCTAAATGTAGAATGTATGTGGTGTTCTTGTTTTTGGTTTCCGATTTTCTAAGAACTCGTCTGTAACATTCAAGTTCAAACGATGTAGGTAAAAATAAAGGGAAGTACAGACCAGCATACAGATGGCTGCCGCGGTGGCGTTGTGGTTAGACGTTGGCCTGTCGTTTCGATGGCCATGGGTTCGAATTGGCATCGAGGCCGATAAGTTCATTGACCTGGGCTCCCAGGGTGATCCATTCTAAAATGGGTACAAGAAACTGTCTTGGGAAACAAAAGCGGCCGGCGAGATGATGACGACATCACTTAGCGAGTGCCGATTGGTCTATTAAAATATAGGTCTATCAAGGTATGTCCAATGCGGCTTAAGACGTGTGAAGAGGTCCTTTACTGATTAAGATCCATACAGCATTGGGTATATTGAGCTTATAGTTTGAGTTGAGTCAAGAACGGATATGACAGGACTCGGGACATTCCCATTCGTGATCTGTCCTCATCTTCAACAGCCAGCGAAGAGTCACATACTAATGGTACCAGTTGCGTTATCTTATATGTTCATTTGACCTTTCTTCAGATTATTGAGTATCCACTATGCGTCGGAGTATCACTCTTTGCCACACCATCCTATATGGACTATACACATTTATCTATTATTCCACATTATACACACTATATCAAAGAGCTCTAATGTCGTCTGCTCCGTGGTGCATCCCTAACCCACCAAGCGGTGCAGACACAACAAATATGTCGTTTCCCACCACCACACCAGTATTTCCTGGGGAAAAGATCCCACGGATGCTTCCTAACTTTGATTTGTGAATCGAAGCATGCCACTTTGAGTATAGGTTTTGACCCATCATTTTTAAGACTTAACGATGAGACTGAGACCTGGCACACTACCGATAAAAGCATACAATAAGAAAGATTTGTATATAATTATACGGTCAGAGGTGCGCAATAGGAGATTACTAATCCTATCCTAGTGGGAGGAAATGCAACCTAAATGTTATGGCAGACAGACCATTCCCTAAGACTTCGTCCGCAACTGTTGTAGGATCGAAGCTCCGATAGACGGACAGTTAGAGAATTGCTTTGCTTATCCAGTAACTTCTGCAGCTTATCATGTTTCAGATGCATTGGTGTTATCTTTTCTCTGGAGTAAACTAGCAGGCCGCGAGATGGATCGTGCTGCACGGGCAACATATGGTCTCTACAATTCAGCCCAGGCTTTGTGCTGTGGAGAGGTATAACTCAATTTTATCGTCTCTCAAGACGACAAGGTGCCAATCAGAGGAAGACAAAGAAACACATGGATAGGCAACATCAAGAGTATTCTAAACAAACACAGATACAATGTAACCAAGGCAGTATATATGTTGCAAGATGGCACCAGGAAGGTTCACCTTCACCTCAATGGCTGGAATACTTGATTGTAACGACGAGAAGAATTCCGGCCTGATCATTCACCAATAAATAAATAAATATTACGTACCAGCGCGTTGGCTTCGGGATAATGAAAACGTGTGATAATTCCCCGACATACCGGGCCAGAGTCTGAAATCAGTCGCAGACGATTCGGAAACAGATCGTATTGCGTTGAGTTAGATAGTATGAGTGTCGGTCGCCCAGAAAGCATTGAACTTAAACATTGCCTTGTAAATCCAAGCAGCGAAACAAGTTGGGGTTGATTTCGACGTCATGTAAAGGACATGCAACTATCTTTTAATGTTACACCGAAACCTTGCCGTTATTGTTTTTTGTTTGTGTTTGTTTAAATCTCACCGTAACATAACGCCACAATGATAGCATGCATAAATCCATATTGTCCCGATGAACCTAATCGCCACGAATGATATGGTTTGTAAATCTCCAACTGCTTAACGACCCAAAAGCTTCTCCGTAGCTATTTTAATTACGGTGGGTCAACTCTAAAGCAATGTGTCCACAAAATAGATTCTATGAATGGACCAATACAGTTTCAGCTGGTTCGGCAGGCTGGTGTTCTATCCCACTAAGCCACCTCGGGGAAGCGGGATCTCTACATTTTATACAGATAACCCAGTATATACGTGGGACCGACGACCAGTGAGGTGGATATCCGGTATTCGAATTTCTTGTTTGCCCTCATCATCAAACTAAAATTAGGGATGCAGGGCAAGTCTTTACTGAGAAGCTTCTCATCTCGCAGGACGTGTTTGCTTTAGTGAGCGACTCACTGACAACCTCTTTATAGCCTCAAACCCCAAGCCCAAACTAAGCTCTGGTTTCAATTTCGGACCGTGAAAGCGGCGAATTTTGGTCTGTTTACTAGTTTGTTTGCCACCAAAACAGGCTGTGAATAGGGTTAAATCTTCCACGTTTATACCTCACACCCCTGTGTTTGCTGATTGTCTTCATGCTCAGAGTCTGATGTCTTGGAATATTTTCAGAAGCTGGGTGTTATCTTTCTGTTCATTCTAGCCCACTCTTTTGGAGCAGGCCAGCCGGCCGTAGTTTAAATTAGTGTAAATATATTTACAAGTGAATTAATTTTCAAAAGCTTTAATTTAATTAATTTACTTTGAAAAATCATCAGCATAACATCATTCTTATTTTAAATAGGAGATCAACGGGACCCCCCCCCCCACCCCCCCTCCCATTCCTGTTGCCTGTTAGATGACTTGTTTCCACATTCCAGTATCTTCCTCTTTCACCATTTATCCCACATTGGGCCATAGGTCATGGATCAGCTCACCCAAGTCTGTCCAATACTTAGCTATGCCATCTTATCTTCGTCATCACGTGCCCTGCCAACTGGCGTAGGCGTTAATTATTCTCCATAGATCTCGGTCCTTGGTGTGCTGCATCAGTTCAGCTGATATAATATTTCTCCACGCTGAGACTGAGACAGTCCACACGGCATAATTTCTCTCAGCCTGCCTCTGCCTCTTTTCCCACTAATTTGTCTTGTTGTCACGACGTGTCCCAATGCCTCGCGTCTGATCACACGAGAACGCCATCCAGAAACCAGAATTAGAGACTGCTTGCAATTTTCTTGTCTAATTAATTTACCAATGAAGTTCATGGCAGTAACAATGGCAATAGCCTGGTTGGAGACACAGACGTTCACCCATGCAAGTTTTCTCAACGACTTCGTGAGTATGCCAAAGAAGATTGAGACAGGCCGGGCGGGAAGGCCATGACTTTAAACTCTGAGCAGTTCAAGACTGGCAAATCTAGGTTTCATTTGTGTACCAGAGCACGCGAGTATAAGAGGAAACAAACTAGCTGACAAGCTTGTGAACTTGGCTGCTATAGGGAGCGGACGATCAATGGATCAGTCTGACATCCTGGGTACCCTCAGGGGGGCAGGACCAATAAAAGAAATCAAGGGTTGGTTGTGATTTTGCAGATAAGTCCAGACTGCTAGAACATCAAACCAAACGGGATCATGCTAGACTAGAGCGCCACGCGGGAGGCCATAGAAACACAGTGAACCAAAACAAAATTTATGTCGTCATGTCGTTATAAGATGAGGGAGATACTGGGGAAAAGATCTGAGTACTTATGGACTTACAGTTCGATGTGCAATCAGAATGATCTATCATGACATAGCGAAGGTCACCGATAATAGGGAAAGCTAATCCACACGCAAACATTAGTTCAGTGCACTAGAAGTTCAGTGCACTAGAAGTTCAGTGCACATGTATGGCTACGCTTGAGTTCAAAGGGAACGATCGCAAAAGAAGGTATGTTTCCTTGTCCCGATTGTGTCATGTGGTGAACCCATCCAGGTGTTTCCTTGTCCCGATTGTGTCATGTGGTGAACCCATCCAGGTGTTTATCTCTTTGTCTTCCCATTGATTTTCCCCAATCTATGTTGCCAGTTGTCACTAACGTTGCAAGTTTATTTCTCCTAATAACACATCAAACAATATTGACTGTCGGCGTCTAATTTCTTTTAATTAGTTTACGCATTTATTTGTTTCTACATGGATTGTGTCGTTAGTTTTTCTGTCCTTCCGTGACATTCTTTGCGTTTACCTCAGAAATTAGAAGGTTCTCAACTTATATGCTTATTTTCCATGTCATAAAAGAGTGGAGGTTCTATAAAATACTTTATCACTCTTGTCCTCACTGCAAATGACAACATTTTATGACAGCTTTTTTCGCAGATGTGGCGTTATAGTACCGGTTCTGCACATCCGGTACGTTTCTGTGCTTGGGGAGGGGAAGAATAACTCTGTGGAAATGTGAGCCCCCGTGGAAATGCTTACTGGCTTAAAAGAAAAGTGTCTTAACCAATCTGATTTTGATGCAAGGCCTTATCAGGGCTCAAATGACGTTAACTATAATACATAGGGCTTAAAGAGGTACGTCTGTCTTCCAGAGGATTCACACACAACCAACCAAACAACCAACCAACTAACTAACTATCCAACCAATCAACCAACTATCCAATAAACCAATTAATTATTCAACCAACCAACCAAATATTCAACCAACCAACTATCCAACCAACCTACTATACAACCAACCAACAAATTATCAAAACAACCAATTATCCAACCAACCAACTATCTAACCAACCAAATATCCGACCAACCAACTAACCAACCAACCAACAAACCAACCAACCAACCAACTACGCAACCAACTATCTAACCAATCAACTATCCAACCAACTATCCAACCAATCAATTAACCAACCAACTAACCAACTATCCAACCCACAACCATACAACTATCCAACCAACTATCCAACCAATTATCCAACCAACGAACCAAACAACTAACCAACCAACCAACCAACCAACCAACCAATCAACGAAATAACTATCCAACCAACTATCCAAACAACTATCCAACCTACTATCCAACCACCTATCCAACCAACTATCCAACCTACTATCCAACAAACTAACTATCCAACCAACTATCCAAACGACTATCCAACCAACCAACCACCTATCCAACCAACTATGTAACCAACTATCCAACTAACTATCCAACCAGCCAACTATCCAACCAACTATCTAACCAACCAACCAACTATCTAATCAACCAACCAACCACTATCCAACCAACCACCCAATAAACCAACCAATTATCCAGCCAACCAACAAATAAACCAACCAACTATCCAACAACCAAACAACCACCAACCAGCTATCCAACCAACCAACCAACTATCCAACCAACCAATCAACCAACCAACCAACTATCTAACCAACCAACCAAGCAACCAACTAATCACCATAGCAATCCGCGCTTCCATTATTAATTTGAGATTTTCTTCTACAAATCAAGTTAATTTACAGGCTGTTATTTCAGATTAATGTTAGTGTCATATTATAAATCCCCGATGTTGCAGTCACGTGTACTCCAACTGACAGCGTCAATGCATGCAAGGTTTCGGCCATTGACATCTTCAGGGATTTCACTGGACTGAGGATTCCATAGGAGCCATTTAGGATGTCAAGGTATTCACACTATGTCCAGTCTCCCTAGCACGCCCTTCTGAGTTGCGTCAAAAGGACAAAGAGATGGTCACTCGGAGTGGGATGGACAAAAGATGTGGTTAGTCAAAGGTGAGAAGGGTCAGAGGGTTAAGTCAAAGGTCGTGACGATTCCATGTTTTTCTTCCTTTCTGAAAGTTGATGGCGGGGTGGAGTTTGGTAAATCCGCCTATTTTTGCGCTTGCCAACACAATTAGGGGATTTCTGAGTAGTGATCTGTTGGTGTTTTGTACTGCTGCTCCCCGGTGGCGTCTTTTAACTGAACGCATCGGATCTTGTAGCCGCGGTGGCAAAATGGTTTATGCACTTGCCCTCGAAGACAGTGTTCCAGATTCAATCCCAAGTGTCTTATTTTACCTTGACCGCTAGAGCTTTGGGGTCGAGCCAGCCGTATATTATAGGTACCAAAGAGTTTTCCTGGTGTTGTTTGGGGTTGTACGTCGCCAGAATAGAAGCTGATTATAGTTCCTTATTTTGTGGTGACTTAGAATATGTCCAGATGTTTTGGGGAACAGGTTATGGGGAAACATAAACTTGAAATCTTTAAAGACAAACGGCAACCATTACGAGAAAAGAGCAAGTTAGAGGTACATGTCTCAATGGCTTGGTCATGTGGCGTAATTCGGACTAGAAAACATACCTGATCAACAAATTCAACAAATTCAAATTCTTCTATCCAGACCACGCCATGTGGCCAAGCCATCCATACACACATCACCCCCTGTCCCCCTCCTATCACTTCTGACAGGCATCATCTGGTTTTCTTATTTATTTCTCTTCACAAGTCACCGAAACAAATATCGATGACCTAATTGTTCTAATCAATGTACGCCCTACAGCTAGTTCTCGAAGAACTGTCTCACTCGTGCCTCTGTCCGCCCATGACATTTCTGACAGGATCTTCACAAACTTCTCCACTGCCACTAGATAAGTCTCCACTGCCACTAGATAAGTCTCCACTGCCACTAGATAAGTCTCCACTGCCACTAGATAAGTCTCCACTGCCACTAGATAAGTCTCCACTGCCACTAGATAAGTCTCCACTGCCACTAGATAAGTCTCCACTGCCACTAGATAAGTCTCCACTGCCACTAGATAAGTCTCCACTGCCACTAGATAAGTCTCCACTGCCACTAGATAAGTCTCCACTGCCACTAGATAAGTCTCCACTGCCACTAGATAAGTCTCCACTGCCACTAGATAAGTCTCCACTACCACTAGATAAGTCTCCACTGCCACTAGATAAGTCTCCACTGTCACTAGATAAGTCTCCACTGCCACTAGATAAGTCTCCACTGCCACTAGATAAGTCTCCACTGCCACTAGATAAGTCTCCACTGCCACTAGATAAGTCTCCACTGCCACTAGACAAGTCTCCACTGCCACTAGATAAGTCTCCACTGCCACTAGACAAGTCTCCACTGCCACTAGATAAGTCTCCACTGCCACTAAACAAGTCTCCACTGCCACTAGATAAGTCTCCACTGCCACTAGATAAGTCTCCACTGCCACTAGATAAGTCTCCACTGCCACTAGATAAGTCTCCACTGCCACTAGATAAGTCTCCACTGCCACTAGATAAGTCTCCACTGCCACTAGATAAGTCTCCACTGCCACTAGATAAGTCTCCGCTGCCACTAGATAAGATTATGACAAAGCAAAATGTGACTAAGTGGTCCTGTGTCCCGTGTCTCTGGATGTTGTGGGTTCGTTTCTCGGACAGCGTTGTTAAGATCACGGGTGTAATTTTTTCAGTAGTCTCCTGGGCGCCATCGCTGGAACTAGGAAGTTCGTGCTCTAGTCAAGCAGTTCATTGTTATGCGGAGAGATAGAGACAGCTCGGGTAAATCCGATGCAATGAAGTCGACTGTCTCAGCTTTAACACTATAGTAAAATATATAATGAGTTTATTAACTAAATGAGACAATGACAAACACAAAAACACAAGTTCGTTACAACAGAAACACGACGCAGGAGAACCAAAAACGACTTAATATTTGAAATATATTTTCACTTTCATGACATACTAATACGTCGCGTTGTATTGTTTGACGTAAATACAAACAAGGTGTTGTTAAAAGTGACCACCATGCTTTGTTTGAGGTAAATACAGACACTTATGATGTTTATTTTTGCTTCCGTCCTCTTTGAACTCAAGCGTAGTCCATACACATACTACTACTTCTAGTGCACTTGACTGATATTTTTCGTGTGCATTAGCTTTCCCAATTACCAATGTCCCTCGCCTTCAGGTGTACCCATTCCGACTTGTGAGGTACTTGTAATTTACGTTCCCAAGTCAAGGTCGAAAAAGTCAAAATTGTAGTCTAACTGGCCAGTGTAAGGGGATGAACCCACTACCTCACCATCAGCACACCGGCAGTTTATGAGCCACCGCTCTTATCAATTCTGACTTCCATACTCCCATATATGTCTCGACCGTCTTCCAAACCACACTAGGAGGAGGCATCAGCACAGAGCACGAATTCCTTTGCAGCGACGAGTACGCACACATAGCTTATACCAAAAACCTTTTCAAATGAAGAAATTATGACCTCCTCGGGAGCCTATTAGATCTACAATTGCCGAGGAATTGTTATCGTCAATAATGTCTTCACAGATTGTCGCCCTTATGCGAGAAGGTTAAGAGTCCCACACACTACCCTATGAGAAACATAGATTTAAATGATTCCTTATCTTATTTAAAAAAAAAAAAAAAACCACAGTATGTTTGTTTTCGCTTTGAACCCAAGCGTAGTCTATAAATGTGCTATTACCTCTAATGTTTGCCACTATTGAGAAGTCCACTGGACTGATGTTTGCGTGCGGATTCTCTTTCCCTATTACCAGTGCCCCGCTTCATCAGGTGAATCCACTCCTACTTCTGAGGAGCATGTAATTAACGTCATCAAATCAAGGCCGAGAAGTCAGCATTTTAGTCTAACTAGCCGGTGTAGAGATTGAACACTCTACTTCAATATCAGAACACCGGAAGTTTTGAGAACGAGCGTTCTTATCCATCGGGCCATGGTGACCTGCAAACAATCCACAGAATTATTCCTATCAGTTGAGTCAGCGACAGACACCGAACCCCAAGCCATTCCATGCCCTGGTTATTGAAAGTGCACAGGGTATGTTCAGATCAAGAATATTGGAAATCTGGAACGCGAAATACAGGACAATCAACGCAGGACAAGGCGCTGGGAATGTATGCACATATTTGAACAAGACAGACGATACAGAGTTAAAAAGAACACTAGAATATCTGAGGACTTCTTTTTCGACGTCATATCTCCGCCCCCCCCCCCCCCCCCCAATCTGTGATTTCGATGGGGTGAGGCGTCGGCCGTTCAGAATACAAAGGCAAATTTGTTCATGTAAAATTGCCTAGTACATCACAAAGAGTCGACAAATGTTGGGATTGACTGCAACGTTCAGTAACGGATATTCAATTAACTTTAATATGTACGCCAGGAGCCGTGGTGGTGCTGTAGGTAGCACTCTTGTCCACCGGCACGGTGGTAATATTTCTATCGAAGCAGCTTCGACGTCGAAGCTCAGGAGTGGGGAGGGGAATGGATGATCTCTAGGTATGGTGTCCGCCTCGAGTGCTGGAGGTGCCGGGATTTTTTTCACGTGGACTTCTAGTTAAAAACTTGCTCCTGTTATCTGGGTATTGAGATCGGACGCCCTTGTGTATTGTTGCGCACGTAAAATATCCCTTGGCAGCTGGAAATAAAAAAAAAAAAAAAAAGAGTAGCCTAATGGTGCTGCCCGGGAAAAATTTCGAGTTAAAAATCTACCCAAAGTATTTCAAAAATCCTCGCCGGTGCTCCGGAGTTCGTGCACTGAGCTGAGATTCTTCGTACTCAGGCTTGAGTTAGGGTTAAAACATAGCACTTATGGGTTACACCCATGTGCCGTGATGTTGATCCGTCGACTAAACTAAACTAAACTAAACTAAATCTAAAAAGGACACCAGGAAATGTCTGGAAAGTAAAGGCGGAGAGACTGAGACATTTGGTTACGTCGTCTGCCTCGCAATCCGAAGGTTGGGGGTTCTATTCCAGCCTACGTCGTTCAGTTCTGGGGTGGGGGTGGGTCGCCGCGGGAGCCACGGAGTTCGTACTTTGTGAGACGCTTTCGGCAGGCCGCCATAGGGAAAGAGGCCGAGCCACATTGTATAGTGTCGGGGCTAACCATGTACAGTGGGTTATACCTGAAGCAACATCATTCTGGACACATTTTAGGAAAGAACAGCTAGAAAATACACACTCCGCAACGATAATGAAGGTCGATCGTATTCTGGTATGAACCTAAGGCCTATCCACGTCAATATGGAAGTACTATACTCGAGTTTTGCTCTCGTTTGAGCTCGTCAGTAGTGCATATCCCTGACCGGATCCGGAAACAAGCCCCGGTAGTGGCCAGTAGTGGGGTGTGCTCGATATTTAAAATTCAAATCCCGAAATAACCAAATTAATCAATTGATTATTGCTCATTGGATTTAGGAGGCCTGGTGTTCCTTGCCAGTGAGAAGTCCTGATCGTTTCGGGTCCACATCGATTGACGGACGTCAGTCGCGGCGATTGGGCAATCTTGAGCATAGCCTACGATGGGTGACGTTGTGGTGTTCTGTTATGAAAATTTGGCTGTGTGTCCAACGTGTGTCACGTGGTTACACACCCGCTTCACACGCCAGTGATCCGGGGCTTGTTTCCGGAACCGGTCAGGGATATGCACTACTGACGAGCTCAAACGAGGGCGAAAATCGAGTATAGTACTTCCATATTGACGTGGATAGGCCTTAGGTTCATACCAGAATACGATCGGCGTTGCCAGTAGTGGGCTGTGCTCGATATTTAAAATTCAAATCCCGAAATAACCAAATTAATCGATAATGAAGGTGTTTACATGGTTTCACCTAAGGCAGACATCATACAAGATGTCACCGGAGATGTTGAAGCAGACACAAAAAAGGCTTGACTTTAGTTGAAGAAATCGGCAAACGTGCGCTTCGTGAGTGTGTGCGTGTGTGCGTGTGCGCTCGTGTGCATGCGTGCGGGCGTCCTTGTTTGCGTGTTTGTGTAAACGTCGTATTTACAGTTTGTTCTTATATTGAATATTATTAAGTCAGAATTTCAGAGTTTTCGCTATAAGCGGCGTTAGCTATGATGCAGATAAGCACTTTTTCTTCTTCAGCGTTCCGAGCCATAGACCTTCTCTTGTCAGTCGTTGATTCCAAGTGCTTGTATATATATATATATATATATATATATATATATATATATATATATATATATATATATATATATATATATATATATATATATATATATATATATATATATAATTTCTCCACCGTCTTCTTGGTCTATCTCGGGGTCTACGTTAATTTATTTCCTGAGTGTAAGCGAGTTTTGTTTCCCTATTATCTTCCATTCTTTCTGTATGCCCCAGCCAGACTACAATGGCTGGGGCATACAGAAAGAATGGAAGATAATAGGGAAACAAAACTCGCTTACACTCAGGAAATAAATGACCGTAGATAAGCACTAGTTTTAGTTCATTTACCGGATTACTATAGATGCCCAAAGGGTAATTTTTGTTTAAATTAAGAAAATAGTTCCACAGGGGATGGGTTAATTTAGCAATAAATTAATTCCCTCTGGACACTGGGTTGGAATCTGGGTGACAATGAAATACGCAAAACTCGCAGAGGAAACATTACCTACGCTGGACTCATCCCACAGTCAGCGTGTGCTGGGATAAATCGTGACTTGGCTACATCCCATGTGCTCTGCGCAGATGTGAAGTTTCAGTCCCAGTGTAGCACAAAACCCCGTTGCTGAACTTGGAGAGGGTTACCATGCCTTCCTTCAACACATTTCCATGGAGATGGTGGCTGGTCGACAGAGAAATCCCCACACTAACCTCTGCCCGATAGATGAAAGCCCTTTTCGGGACCCGAACTATCTGAACACCAAGTACCGAACTCAAGAGTTAAACTTAGTCTTCTAGGGGATTCCCAAACGAACAACCAATCAATGGTAAATCTGTCCACAAAACGACTGTCGTCTACTGCCTGTGGTACCTCGCGGTGTAAGAAAGAGGAAAAGGGAAGGGAGGGAGGCGGGGGGGGGGGGGGGGGGGGAGGGGGTTAATCCTGATGAATTAAGGCCATCTGGCTATTGCAGTAGCCGCAAATTGTGCAGGTTCGGGTTTTCTTTTTGTCGCTTACAGAAAAAAAACACAAAAACAAACAAACATCCACACCTTAGCGAGGATTCGAACCCGGGTCACCCTCAAGAGAACCGGGTATTTTTAGCCACTTTGCCAGCCGTTCCATCATAAAACTACTAATTTACCAAATTCAAGAAACCTCTATATACATTTTTAAACATTCGTTTCATCTATTATCAAAATATAAGCCGTATTTTAGTGACATTCTTGAGTAATAAATTCAGGCCATAACATCCAACAGTTGCCATGGTAAACCTTTAAGATGCGAAAGTATGTTGACTGACCAAACACGCAGTCATAGCCCAGTCCCTTTCCTACAGCCGTTCAGCCTTGGCTGATGGATGGCCAGGAACGCACCTTGTAGCCTTTATTTTGTCCTCTATTGTAGCGGCCAGACACCGTGTTATCAAAAAGAGTGCAGTAACGCAGAAAATCACAGCTCATTTGTCATAGTGAACTGTAGGGAACCTCCTGTTTGGTCGTGTGCCGAGACTACAAGCACTCGACTTTTCCCAACCACACTCTCTACAAAATATCGTGTTTAACTTGATACTTTCTCCCTTCCTCCATTTTGCGGTTCCGTCTATGGAACATGCAATTACTTCGTCGTTTATCCTTCTTGTGGTCAGTATAAACGATATTGTATCAATCTTGTGATATTGTTTAAGTTCTGATGCCTTTACCTGTCAGCACGGACTGGCGATTAACAGTTTGTTGAAAATCGGACGTTGAATTATGACTTGCAGAGGTACTGCATGGATGAAGGCTGTTATTGTTGAGGTTTGTCAGCTGAAATAAGCACGTGTTTGATAGGTCATCGGTCACAGATGTCATTAGGGGAGTTGTTCATGAAATCTCTGTGACTGTTACACGGCACACATACGAAGACACACACACACACACACACACACACACACACACCCACCCACCCACCCACACACCCACACACACACACATACACTCTCTCTCTCTCTCTCTCTCTCTCTCTCTCTCTCTCTCTCTCTCTCTCTCTCACACACACACAAAGAGACCGGAGCCTAGTGGTCCAGCCGTCAGCTTAGCACTCCGTAAGTCGAGGATTCTTTTTGGACTCCGTGGCGAAGGGTTTACGGATACAGTTCGTAATTCCGCATACCGAGTTTGAAACACAGCTGTGGGCGATTTGGCAGCAGACCGCCTTGCGTTGGTTTCTTTATGAAATGGTATGGGTGCCGGTCGTTCAGAAAGCAATGGCAAACTAGTAAACGTAAACTTGCCCAAGAATCACGAACAGACAAAAATGCTGTGTTAACTGCTACGTCCTGTAAAGGATATGCAACTAATCCATCCATCATGTGGCATGCCGGTAAGCGTGGGCGGTCATGTTCTGCCATCTCACTCGATCACCAGAGTCGTGGTCAGCTCCGTGTTTCTGTCTCGACCATGCCACAAGACTGAAAAGTGTTTATTTTAGGAGACACACGAATGTCGTCGCTGGAGCAACGGAGTTAGTACCCCATCGACGCTACCGAGAGGCCACTCTGCGGGAGGGACCGGCCTTGTATAAAACCTGTGAAACTTGAGCCCCTTGGTTTTAAACACGATTCAAATCTTCACCCAGCAATGTTTCATGTTAATATAGTTTTGAACAATGTAGAAACGAAGTCCCTTTAATTTTGACATCATTATCTTTTTCTACTACATGCTGCCTTTAAGCATATCATCTTTTTGACATGTGGTTCACAACATCGTGTCTATTTAATGCAGTTTAGATGCATTTCCCGGGCTAAGTAATAGGTCCCGCATGGGACAAAATCAACATAAGCCCTTAAAAACTAATATCAAAGCCTGTCAAAAACAGATTTTCAATAATGTAAATTGATCA
>JACEFZ010008718.1:0-18335 GCA_014155875.1 Cepaea nemoralis
TGGAAAAGTGTCCTAGTGGCATGAAATGGAATATTGCTTGGATAGCAAATCCATTACGTGGAAAGTCCGAATCAAAAGCCCACTGTGTGGGCTTCATAAAAGGTGGGAAAGTGTCCTAGTGGCACGAAATGGAATATTGCTTGGATAGCAAATCCATTACGTGGAAAGTCTGAATCAAAAGCCCACTGTGTGGGCTTCATAAAAGGTGGAAAAGTGTCCTAGTGGCACGAAACGGAATATTGCTTGGATAGCAAATCCATTACATGGAAAGTCCGAATTGAAAGCTCACTGTGTGGATGTCATCTGCAGACTGCATACTTCTGGTTTCCGGAAGAACAGCCTATGGTGAACGGAAGGCCCAATATACGGAAGTGAGGTTAAGCAGTCATGTGCAGGACGTGACGATTCCTTGGGTGAGCCCAGTATCAGAGCGCTATGTATCGGCTCTGCAAGTATGGAAGCCTCCTTGGATGGCGGGGAATGCCCATGGTCTGCCCCTGCCTTCCCTTGAGGGCTGACCAGGATCTTTGGCTGTTCTATATGGGCCAGCTAGGATGGGGGATAACACCACAACAGTGAGAGTCAAACGTCCTAAGAAACCCCCGGGAAGGTTAACCCGGTCAACAAATGCCCGTAGAAGTCGGATGTGTCGGCCTAACGGCGCAAGAACGCAGCTCTGCTGTAAACAGGCACAACGCAATCACATCCGAAAAAAAAACCTCCGGATGAACGAAGAAGAGGAAGAATTGTTATTTGTTTGTTTCTGGATCCTTCATTGTTCATGGGTTTCTCTAGTTTCCATAGTTTGTTTCTCTCCCTGTCAAAGTTCAGGTTTTTTTATATTTTCCCTACAACAATCTCTTGTTGTTTGATTTACTGTTCTTTTATAATTTGCTGAGGTGGCTTTGAGAGAGATGATCGCTTCAGTTGTTTGTTCTCTCTCTCTCTCTCTCTCTCTCTCTCTCTCTCTCTCTCTCTCTCTCTCTCTCTCTCTCTCTCTCTCTCTCTCTCTCTCTCTCTCTCTCTCTCTCTCTCTCTGCTGTCTTCCTGGCATCTTCAACTTTTTCCTCCAAAATTTGTAGTTCCTCAGTCCAGTATGGTTTGTAATGTTTCCTCGCTCCTTTTGGAATTGACTCAGTGGCCGCCTGTATTATTGCTTTGTTAGACTTTCCACCATTTGTTTCATGTTGCCATATCGTGTATTTATGTTTTCACAATATTTGTCTGTTAGTGTGGCAAATCTGTCCCAGTCTGCTCTTTTGTAATTCCAACGAGGCAAAGGCTTGTGCATTTGTTTCATGCACAGGGGAAGGTGACCACCAGTAGTAATGGGTGGACCCAATCGAGGCAGGGGGCCCGGCACTATCACCGCCTGATGGGACTTCACGGGATTAGCACCAACGAATAATTTTAAAGTGTGGCATCATAAATTGATTAAGTTACGTTGCACTGCCTTGTCAAGCCTGTGGCTCAGTACATCCGATTTCGACAAGCATTTATTCGGGGAGCTTTCCCTAGCCTTTGACTGTCCCCAGTCTAGCTACAAGGCAGCAGGTTTGTGTGTCTCTTCGTCTGGTCCCTCTCCCTTGACCTGTCCGACATGGATGACCCTACCAGTAGCTGTGCTACCGTCGGCATAGCTCTTGGAGTCATTGGAACACGCAATCCCCTCTACCTCGTCACGGTGGACACACGGCAGATGGGAGGGGCGGGGGAGTGTACAACTGCATTCAAGATATGGGCAGGATACATTCGAGAGAAGTGTACAACGAAAAGATATGTTCTGGATACAGTCTAGAGAAGTGTACAACATCAAGATATGGGCAGGATACAGTCTAGAGAAGTGTACAACATCAAGATATGGGCAGGATACATTCGAGAGAAGTGTACAACAACAAGATATGCTCATGATACAGTCTAGAGAAGTGTACAGCATCAAGATATGGGCAGGATACAGTCTAGAGATGTGTACAGCATCAAGATATGGGCAGGATACAGTCTATAGGAGTGTACAACATCAAGATATGGGCAGGATACAGTCTAGAGAAGTGTATAACATCAAGATATGGTCAGTTTACAGTCTAGAGAAGTGTACAACATCAAGATATGGGCAGGATACAGTCTATAGGAGTGTACAACATCAAGATATGGGCAGTTTACAGTCTAGAGAAGTGTACAACATCAAGATATGGTCAGGATACAGTCTAGAGAAGCGTACAACATCAAGATATGGACAGTTTACAGTCTAGAGGAGTGTACAACATCAAGATATGGGCAGGATACATTCGAGAGAAGTGTACAACAACAAGATATTTTCAGGATACAGTCTAGAGAAGTGTACAGCATCAAGATATGTTCAGGATACATTCTAGAGAAGTGTACAGAATCAAGATATGGGCAGGATACAGTCTAGAGAAGTGTACAACATCAAGATATGGGCAGTTTACAGTCTAGAGGAGTGTACAACATCAAGATATGTTCAGGATACAGTCTATTGGAGTGTACAACATCAAGATATGGGCAGTTTACAGTCTAGAGAAGTGTACAACATCAAGATATGGTCAGGATACAGTCTAGAGAAGCGTACAACATCAAGATATGGACAGTTTACAGTCTAGAGGAGTGTACAACATCAAGATATGGGCAGGATACATTCGAGAGAAGTGTACAACAACAAGATATTTTCAGGATACAGTCTAGAGAAGTGTACAGCATCAAGATATGTTCAGGATACATTCTAGAGAAGTGTACAGAATCAAGATATGGGCAGTTTACAGTCTAGAGAAGTGTACAACATCAAGATATAGGCAGTTTACAGTCTAGAGGAGTGTACAACATCAAGATATGGTCAATTTACGGTCTAGAGAAGTGTATAACATCAAGATATAGGCAGTTTACGGTCTAGAGAAGTGTATAACATCAAGATATGAGCAGTTTACAGTCTAGAGAAGTGTACAACATCAAGATATAGGCAGTTTACAATCTAGAGGAGTGTACAACATCAAGATATGGGCAGTTTACGGTCTAGAGAAGTGTATAACATCAAGATATGTTCAGGATACAGTCTAGAGGAGTGTAAAACATCAAGATATGGGCAGTTTACAGTCTAGAGGAGTGTACAACATCAAGATATTCTCAGTTTACAGTCTAGAGGAGTGTACAACATCAAGATATGAGCAGTTTACAGTCTAGAGGAGTGTACAACATCAAGATATAGGCAGTTTACGGTCTAAAGAAGTGTATAACATCAAGATATGGGCAGTTTACAGTCTAGAGGAGTGTACAACATCAAGATATGGGCAGTGTACAGTCTAGAGGAGTGTACAACATCAAGATATGGGCAGTTTACAGTCTAGAGAAGTGTACAACAACAAGATATGGCCAGGATACAGTCTAGAGAAGTGTACAACAACAAGATATGGCCAGGATACAGTCTAGAGAAGTGTACAACATCAAGATATGGGCAGTTTACGGTTTAGAGAAGTGTATAACATCACGATATGTTCGGGATACAGTCTAGAGGGGTGTACAACATCAAGATATAGGCAGTTTACAGTCAAGGGGAGTGTACAACATCCAGATATGGCAGTTTACAGTCTAGAGGAGTGTACAACATCAAGATATGTTCAGGATACAGTCTAGAGGAGTGTACAACATCAAGATATAGGCAGTTTACAGTCTAGAGGAGTGTACAACATCAAGATATGGTCAGTTAACAGTCAAGGGGAGTGTATAACATCAAGATATAGGTCAGTTTACAGTCTAGAGGAGTGTACAACATCAAGATATGGTCAGTTAACAGTCAAGGGAGATGTACAACATCAAGATATGGCAGTTTACAGTCTAGAGGAGTGTACAACATCAAGATATGGTCAGTATGTCTAGAGATGTACAACATCAAGATATGGGCAGTTTACAGTCTAGAGAAGTGTACAACATCAAGATATGGCAGTTTACAGTCTAGAGGTGTACAACATAAGATATGGGCAGTTTACAGTCTAGAGGAGTGTAGTACAATCAAGATATTGTCAGTGTAAACGTCAAGGGAGTGTATAACATCAAGATATAGGCAGTTTACAGTCTAGAGGAGTGTACAACATCAAGATATGGTCAGTTAACAGTCAAGGGGAGTGTACAACATCAAGATATAGGCAGTTTACAGTCTAGAGGAGTGTACAACATCAAGATATGGTCAATTTACGGTCTAGAGAAGTGTATAACATCAAGATATAGGCAGTTTACGGTCTAGAGAAGTGTATAACATCAAGATATGAGCAGTTTACAGTCTAGAGAAGTGTACAACATCAAGATATAGGCAGTTTACAATCCAGAGGAGTGTACAACATCAATATATAGGCAGTTTACAGTCTAGAGGAATGTACAACATCAAGATATGTTCAGTTTACGGTCTAGAGAAGTGTATAACATCAAGATATGGGCAGTTTACAGTCTAGAAAAGTGTACAACATCAAGATATGGTCAGTATACAGTCTAGAGAAGTGTACAACATCAAGATATGGGCAGTTTACGGTCTAGAGAAGTGTATAACATCAAGATATGTTCAGGATACAGTCTAGAGGAGTGTAAAACATCAAGATATGGGCAGTTTACAGTCTAGAGGAGTGTACAACATCAAGATATTCTCAGTTTACAGTCTAGAGGAGTGTACAACATCAAGATATGAGCAGTTTACAGTCTAGAGGAGTGTACAACATCAAGATATAGGCAGTTTACGGTCTAAAGAAGTGTATAACATCAAGATATGGGCAGTTTACAGTCTAGAGGAGTGTACAACATCAAGATATGGGCAGTGTACAGTCTAGAGGAGTGTAAAACATCAAGATATGGGCAGTTTACAGTCTAGAGAAGTGTACAACAACAAGATATGGCCAGGATACAGTCTAGAGAAGTGTACAACAACAAGATATGGCCAGGATACAGTCTAGAGAAGTGTACAACATCAAGATATGGGCAGTTTACGGTTTAGAGAAGTGTATAACATCACGATATGTTCGGGATACAGTCTAGAGGAGTGTACAACATCAAGATATAGGCAGTTTACAGTCAAGGGGAGTGTACAACATCCAGATATAGGCAGTTTACAGTCTAGAGGAGTGTACAACATCAAGATATGTTCAGGATACAGTCTAGAGGAGTGTACAACATCAAGATATAGGCAGTTTACAGTCTAGAGGAGTGTACAACATCAAGATATGGTCAGTTAACAGTCAAGGGGAGTGTATAACATCAAGATATAGGCAGTTTACAGTCTAGAGGAGTGTACAACATCAAGATATGGTCAGTTAACAGTCAAGGGGAGTGTACAACATCAAGATATAGGCAGTTTACGGTCTAGAGGAGTGTACAACATCAAGATATGGTCAGTTTAGGTCTAGAGACGTGTATAACATCAAGATATGGGCAGTTTACAGTCTAGAGAAGTGTACAACATCAAGATATAGGCAGTTTACAGTCTAGAGGATTGTACAACATTAATATATATGCAGTTTACAGTCTAGAGGAGTGTACAACATCAAGATATGTTCAGTTTACGGTCTAGAGAAGTGTATAACATCAAGATATGGGCAGTTTACAGTCTAGAGGAGTGTACACTATGAAGATATAGGCAGTTTACAGTCTAGAGGAGTGTACAACATCAAGATATGTTCAGGATACAGTCTAGAGGAGTGTACAACATCAACATATAGGCAGTTTACGGTCTGGAGAAGTGTATAACATCAAGATATAGGCAGTTTACTGTCTAGAGAAGTATACAACATCAAGATATGTTCAGGATACAGTCTAAAGAAGTGTACGGCATCAAGATATGGTCAGGATACAGTCCAGCAGCATGCACAATATCGGCATAGCAGAGATATTACAGGGAATCCATAACCACCAACCGACACCGCGGAGACGGCAACTGACTTATGATTATGATAATTGAACCTGTCACTGCGCTTTCCGCTGTTGCTGTCCTAGAAATATTCTTCCGTTTACTCTCATCACGTGACAAACATTCCGTTATGTTTTTATGCCTCCTTTCTGGCCATATTTATGACCGATGTCGTGTCACCGATTTGCATTTAGCGGGGGCGATCCAGGACATGAAGTCTGTGCCAGAATCCTCTGAAGTTTTTCCAGGCAACTTCATGGGATTGGAAAGTTCCTTTGATGTTTCCATCAGTGAATTTAATGACACCTTACCGCCACAAGCGCGCAGTACGCCCTGCTGATTTGTCTCGGCTGCAGCCAACGTCAGAGACACAAGTCAGAATTGTACGATCCGCGCCCAAGTTGACAATACAATAAATAGCCTTGTGAACGAACAGCCAGGCTGGCTGAATTGCCCTTTTCAGAACCACTTGTTTATACGATTTGTCTCCCCTTGTGGGGGAGTTGGCCAAAGAAGCTCTGTGTATTTCTTCTTTTTTTTTCTTTTTGCGCTCGCTCGCTTTGAACTCAAGGGTAGTCCATGCACAATACACTAGTATCACTGGACTGAATTTCGCATGTGGATTATTAGTATCCCTCGCCATCAGGCGAACCCACTCCGACTTCTAAGGTAATTGTAATTTACGTCCACAGGTCAAGGACAAGAAGCCAACATTTTGTCCAACTGACCTGTGTAGGGGGTGAACCGGCTACTTCAGCTTCAGAACACTCGATGTTTAAGAAAGAGCCTTCTTATCCATTCTGCCATGCTAATCTTTTTTTTTTTTTTTGTGTGCATATCCTTTACAGGACATCACTGTCAACACCAGCATCTTTCAGCTGTATGTTGATTTCTTGGCAAGATTACGCTCAGTAGTTTGCCATTGCTTTCTGAGCGGCCGGCTCACGTACCCCGTAAGTTACCGATGCGATTCGAACCACTGCGGATTCTCACCGTCATCACGTCACCGACGAGAGTATACGAGATTACGGAGAAAAGTCATAACCTCTAAGCCACGAAGCCGGCATGCTAATCTCTACTCAGTGGAAATGAAGCTGATGAATGAAAATCACATACAAGAACCTTAGGAAAGTTGTATTTTAACTAAGTTACATAGAGGAGCGATCTCCACAATGGAAAAAAGCATGAGCCAATTTTTCAAAAACAAAAAATGGAACACATTTCATTTTGTTTTATTGTTTTGCCGAACGCTTTGAACTCAAACGTAGTTCACTAGTATTAATACTAGTAGTCGCTGCTTCACGTGTGTGCACTGGGCTGAATTTTGCGTATGACTTAGCTTTCCTATTATCAGTATCCCTCGCTATCAGGCGAACCCACTCTGATTTCCGAGGTATTTGTAATTTACGTCCACATGTCAACGACGAGGAGTCAACATTTTAGTCCAACTCGGGTTGAACCCGATATCTCGGCATCAGCACACCGGGTGTTTAAGAACGAGCGCTGTTATCAATCGGGCCATGCTAATGTCCATCAATTAGTGTATTCAACAATCTTTTTAAGAATTTTACCCACCCTGCAAAATGAAACTTTTGTTTACAAAAGTGAAATAAGAAAAACAAGAAACAAGAGAAGTACATGATGTATTTTTAATGACTGGGCAGTGTTTAAAAATATTGCCGGTCCAAGGTTTGTATTTACCTATTATGTTGCATTAATTTTACAGAGGGTGAATACAAAACTTGGACCGGCAATATTTTCAAACACTGAACAGTCATTAAAAATACATTCCTACATCTTATGACTGGTTGGATTTTAACAATTTATGGCCAGATAGTTTAAGAATTTCTTTTCAAATTATGAAGACCGTTTAACACGTGAAAGAACACAAAAATAACTCAGATGTCTAGTTTATTTTAACGGTTATAAAGCAAAAGAAGTTAAATCAAACATAATCGTTGGCAAATAACATTTCAGAGTGCAAATAACACGTCAGTTAAATAACTGGCAAATAACAAGAAAACCGCAACCACAGTTGAATCAGTGTGCCAACAGATTCACCAGTCCGTAATCTCCACACCGCAGATCCGCAGAGTAATTAGCGTGTTCCGCTTTGTGGTTGCGCAATTTCTCGGCGAGTCCCGGCAGAAGTGTCCCCGGAGTGTTGTCCGCTGGATTGTCAAACCATTGAACACACGTGATTGATGAGTCGATTGTGAGAGCGATGGAATGAAACCTCTACAATGCTAACTCACTTAATCGGCGGGTTAATTTTAGAACACTTGCAAGTTCAACAGTCGTATGCCGCAAATGTTTGATCCGTGCAAAATTTCCTTTGGTGAATATTATCAGAGTAGCCACATGCTGTTGTTCATTACCGGGAGTCGTTTAGCCTTTTTGTTATCCGCTGTTTGTAGTTTATAATTTTCCTAGTGATTAACTGGTCGTAATGATGTTCGGGGCAAGGAACTTAGGCAGGGGTAGTACCCGTAAGCCGGCAACAGATTACAAGATGGGAGAATTAATTATTAAGTACAGACATACATCTCTCCTGCTCTTGTCCGCCCAGTGTTGGTACGATTTGCTTTATTTTCGACCAATCAATCTTAAGTCTGACCGCCTTCGCGGACGTATGTTTGTAATTTGGGTCACATCAAGAGACCTGACCAGTGCTGGTCATTGGCACGACTGCCCTGTAGTCTGATGTTTTCCGCGTCCCGTGGCGTGGCCAGTCGTAATGAACTATGACCAGTGTCCACTGCTATTTTATAAGAAACCCCAACAGCAATGACAGAGAAGTTGAAATACATCATGTAAGATCACAGGTACAGACTCTGTAGCAAAACCCGCCATCCGCCTATAATTATTAGCCTTTCACATATACTAGATTAGTGTTGTTCTTTGATCCCAAACCCCCGCTGTCGTTTAGGCGGCCTGTAAACGGCGAAGACTTTGACCATGAAGTCAGTGGAAGGGTTATGTGTCATGCATGACAGAAAACTGAGGAAATGTAGACGTACAGGTATACAAGTACACAATTTTAAAAATGTAAATAAAACGGTGCGGTAACAAACCTTCATCAGCAAATACAAATAAATACAAAATAATACAAATAAACACAACAGACATCGGCATAATTGTGAAAAAAGGAAGTAAAGGACTCTGTTAGAAGCCTTAAACAGCTTAGGATTTATGGTGCTTCATACAGAGCTGTATACACCAATCGGTTCTTTGTGGGTGATGTGGTCTCTACCATACCGGTCGCTTTTATTTCCCAAAAACTAACTTGCACAGTTCGCGGCGACTGCGCTAGACAAACGGCCTTAATTCTTCAGGCTCAAGACCTCCTGCACCGCAAGGTACTCAAGACAGTAATATCAGTTTTGTATGACACGACAACAAGAAATGACACTAATGATGTCAACATTTTGTCCAACCGGCCGGTGTAGGGGCTGAAACCTCTACCTCGGCATCAGCACACCGAATGTTTAAGAACGAGCGCTCATATCAATTCGGTTATGCTGGCCTCCGGGGGCGGGAATAAGGTTAAAGGAACGGATGAGACCGAATATATCTCCCAATACCGATAAGAGCGACATGAAACTAGCAATTACAGAATAGTTGCCTAGACATGTCAGGCAAGTGAGACTTGATTAACAACAATAATGGGAAGACTTTATTAGACATTAGAAGAATAACATATACACGATGCATGCTGATTTGAGAAGAAATAGAGGCATACTTAACAACATAGGTAACACGAGGTCAGTTATAGAAACAGAACAGATTTCCAACTCTTTATTTAAATTCATCATCACCATGTGCCAAGATGGTAAGAGTTGCAATCATTATTGTTGTGGTTCAGCTCTGGGTTCTTGTCAAGCTATGAAGATATATACTTCTCTGCCTTCCCCTTGTCCCCCCAACCACATCTTACCAGCTGTTACCAAGTTCTCTAGTTTATTTCTTCTCAAAACGTGCCTAAAATGTGTTCACTGTCGACGTCTAATTTCTCTATTCCGTTTACGGTTTTCATTTGCTTCTTATAAGACTTGCTGACGAAACATGATTATCTTGGCAATTATAAAAAAAGGTAGTTTGCCATTGCTTTCCTGCTAAGCGGAGACCATACTGATCGATGACCGTAGCCATCGTCACCAAAAGAGATCTTCTGCCTACCGTCGTGAAACTGGAGACCATAACCTACAACTAATATTAGACACACTGTTTGTGATAGCAGATGTCTCAGATCAAATGCTTGGGCTGGTAGGACCTGAACAAGATGTTACTACAAAAGCAAAGGTAATTCCAGAGTAGGGACAATGTCCCAGGGGAATGAGAGGACACATATGTCGTCATCAGCATGTAGCAGATCATTAACAGGACGTCGCTCTCAGCGTGGCGTGTGGAGGTCAGCTTGGCAGAATAGATAGGAACGCGCGTTCGAAAATATTCTGTGTGATAATGTCGAGGTAAGGGGTTCAATCCCTACACCGGAAAGTTGGACGTAAATGTTGACTTCTTGTCCTTGACTTGGGAACGTAAATTACAAGTATCTCTGCAGTCGGAGTGAGTTCGAGTGATGGCGAGAGACACTGGTAATAGCGAAAGCTAATCCACACGTAACATTCAGCCCGGTGCTACTAGAAAATAGTGCGTATGGACTACGCTTGAGTTCAAAGCGAGTGAGCAAAAAAATTTAAAAAAATAAAAAAAAAAAAATAAAAAAAATTCATGTCTAGCCTAATACGACGTTCTCGATTTTTGGTCATTTCTCCCGCCTCAGGCCCAAGGTGTCTGTAGTGTACTTTTTCCGTTTTCATGCTGATATTTATCATCATCAGCATCATCATCATCTTCCACTTTTTGCCGTCAAGCGACGTGGGGAGGGATAGCTGATGTTTAGCGCCTGATGTGCGCAATGCGCAATGTCTTTCCGTGTGATTGTACAATGTCTTTGATATCGTCAATCCATTTTCTTCTCGGGAATCCTTTTGCTCTGGTATCAGATCTTCTTTGGTGTAGGGCCAGTGCTGGTAGTTGATGGTGTTGCATTCTAACGATATAGCTGAATCATTTGATCTTCTGCCATTCCAAGTATATGGCACAAGGCGTTGATCCCCCTGTCTGTTTGATAACATCATTTCGTATTCGGTCTCGGATAGTTAGGATAACAACTCTTCTCAAGCGTCTCATCTCGCAGGTGTTGATTTTGCATATGTGTGATTCTAATCATGTCCAATGTGACATTGGTAGCATAGTCATAAACTGTCAGTTACTGCCAATATAGTTAGTACCTTGCGGTGTATGGCAGAGGGGCCTTTAAGCCTGAGGAATTAAGGCCGCCTGGCTAGTGCAGTCGCCGCGAACTGTGCAGGTTAGGATTTTCTTTTTGCCCCCGACAGAAAAAATTCCCACACCTTACCGAGGGATCGAACCCGGGTCTCCCGAAGGAGAGTCCAGCGTTGTAACCACTCGGCCAGCCGCTCCTCTGGTAGCATAATATTCGCGTGAATATGCTATTCTCACAGGAACTATGCTTTCCATCAATGTCTTCATAAGGCTAACATACTTCAGTTTCCCAAACATGAAGCGGTGTATGAACCAGGTTTTTTTCCGTGTTTAGATATGGTGGAATTTCGGTATTTTTCTGCATCTTCTTTTTAGGCCACAATTCTCATTCTTCTTTCGTTCGCTTGAATTGTGTTTATATCTACAATATTGTCTGTTGTATGAATCTCAGTAGCTGTGTTAGTTTCCTAGTTTCGTCCTCCATAGAGTTTAATCTTCCATGGTCGTTTCTCTAGGCCAGGAGATTTGTCTAGATATGTCGTATTTTGGGCAGTCTTGTGATTTGCTGTCTGTGGCGTCAAATCACGTGTGCACATGGCTAATTCGCCAGTATTGAATTTTGTATACTCGTGGTTTGCCTCACGATAATTTGAGAAGTTTTCTGCTACAGTTAAGCTCAAAAGTCCACAATTGTTTCTCTACTGACCTAGTTTGTTAGTCAGTCGCGGTTCCATCTTCACGGCAATGGGTCGCCCCAAAGTGCTCCGTTTCTGTACCAGTGAATATCACACCAAATGCTCCTCACTGCCCACATGTATATTATGCATAAAGCCGCTGGAAGAATGCCAACACAAAAGTAACTGACCTAAGCAAACATAAACTATAACACACATGGTAGGTTGATGGCCCGCGGAGACGCAAATAACACAGAAGCCTACTTACCAAACTGTAGATGTTTGTATACTTTAAGACAACAGATTATAAACTGTCCTTTAAACTTGTATAAACTGCCCTAATCCGAGTGCAGTGGATCTGATCTAACCCCTCGAGCTAGGTCGACTAACTTGGAAGAACCGTATGGGTATGGGGAATCGAAGGGTGCACGCCGAATAGGCAGCTGCCCAGGTAAACTTCCAAATTTAGAGATACTACCCACAACAAACTATTTATAGCCTGTGCGATTCTGATATTCGCACGTTTGGATCCTTCCGTTGCTACGGAGTTTGCGCACTGTGCTTAAATACCTACTATTTGATCTATGGGAGGAAACTGGGACACTTATTGAGATATATGAGTGTAATGGAAATGATCCCCAAGGTGTGCATAGATTTGTGCATTGCTGGTTACATCTAAGTACCATGGCAATGTACAAGAACATGAATACATTTCTTCTGAAACACTGCAAACGACTTTAGTGGTAGTCCTTGTAGTATCTCTCTCTCTCTCTCTCTCTCTCTCTCTCTCTCTCTCTCTCTCTCTCTCTCTCTCTCTCTCTCTCTCTCTATCTATCTATCTATCTATCTATCTATCTATCTATCTCTGCCTCTTGTAATATAATAAAAACGTCCCTACCCTTTCCTAAGCATTGACTCCCTTAAAAATAAACAAACCCTTACAATTACTGGTTAAGTAACTTGCTTAGGTAGGAATAGAAAATAAAACAGCGATAGACTGACTGTGGCGAGCTAAATTTATTTGGCTTTATTTCTTTTACGTACCTGGCCAACAGTCGTTGACTGATTGTAAGACAAAGGCCCAGTGTAGCCATTTTTAGTTCAAGCTAAGAAAGTAAACAGACGTGCGTTCCCTTGTGTGATTTCTTTCCCCGTGTGGGGAAAAGGTATTGTTGCCTTTAAAAACATGATTCTCTTCAAGCTATTGGTATGTTATATCTATATTATTAAGATGGATTTAGGTATTACATAGACCAGTATGTTTAATTAAGAATTAGTTACAATTCTCTTAAACCAGGCTGGATGATGTTTACCAAAGAAACACATGTGGGCGCCACGCTGTAAATCTTCCTAGGTCTTACCATTTCAAATTCGTATGTTAATATCTTTTATAGGCATTATGAACTTATATCTAACTAAATAGTGTTTATAACCGATGAATAGTATGTGTACTGTAGTACACAGAGTATCAACTCTCATGTCAGAAACTCTTTTCAATTTAGGAAAGACTCCTGATTCATACTTCAGAGAAGAAAACTCGTTTCTGCCAATTTCATAGTCCTATGAAAAATAACTTCTATGCAATGGAACTACATATCCCTATCGATGCTTAGAAATCTGCAAATAATTTATGTACTGTAGAGATTGGACTTTAAAGAAACATTTTCTCAATGTAGGAGCAGACTCTTGATTTCATACTGCAC
This sequence comes from Cepaea nemoralis, assembly GCA_014155875.1. NCBI lineage: Eukaryota > Metazoa > Mollusca > Gastropoda > Stylommatophora > Helicidae > Cepaea > Cepaea nemoralis. Next base: position 13,566 of record JACEFZ010008718.1, read on the forward strand.
AAGTAGAGAACTGGTGTCTGCCACTTTCAAATATCCTATGTAGTGTAAATGCACTGGTAAGGATGTCTCTGAACTTGTTTTATCCATGCGGGGACATACAAATGATTACGCATATTCCTGACTCTTACTTAGTCAGGGGATAAAATATTTTGCCACATTATAATCTGTAACTTGGAAATATAGTGCTAAATTTTAGTACCATTCTTTTGTTAACAGATTAGTAACCACTTAATATGAGGGTGAACATATAATCATTTCATAAAATAGTGTTAGGGACAGGCCATGTTTGAATATAAATTCATGAACAATTAAACGCGTGATGTAAATGCATGTTCGGATAGGATTCACTCCGCATCACCTCACCGTAGTAGGAACAGAAGCGAAGATTGATGTGAATAAATTGCTTGAATAATAGCAGTCCTTGACAAAATATATCACAGCGACTACTATCCTCATCTGCTGTACTCAGTGGGGGAAAACAATGTATGTTTTAAGTTATGGATTAACCCCTGAGAAAACCCAAAAACAAAGGCTCCCTGCATCAGCATTATGATTAATTATTATGTATGAGTATCATGTACTTAATATCAGAGAAATGTACATGTATGTTTTTTTTCTGGTATGAGAATTTTCTTTGTTCTGATTGTTACTTTTTACTGTGGGAATATACATTTAATGTTGCACCTTGGGATTAGAGGATGTTGATGTAGAATACATATGTATGTCAGTACTTAAGAAGCCAATGGTGAATAGTCTTGACCTAGTGATGATTATAGTGCCGAAATGAAGACGCGGCATTAGAAACCACAGGGATTCTGTATAGGCTATTCTCTTCAAGTAATGAGAGAGACAATATCAACATGTTGGATGGACAGAATGACTTCACCCATCCAATAGTCCCAGTAACAACAGAACAAAATATAAGTGAGAAAATACCTTACTCACTATGAAGAGTCAGAATGGCTCTACTCAGCAATGAGGGACAGTGGAACATGGACACCCACTCCTTTCCCCTTCTCCCCTTGGTGTGTTATATTTGTGTTTGTAATTGTGTTGTAAACCTTTTACCATAACACAGTAGGTTAATGCTAGTGTTGTATTCTTTGTTATCCCTTTTCTATAGAAGAGAAGCAGGTGGTGGTTGAATTTGGTGGGACTATATCACTAACACTGGATCCTGGGTCAACAGCCATAAAGTGAATGTCCATACCATAGTCTGGATCAAGCAATACCTCAATGTTTACTGCGGCGCTCAATAGCTCCATAGCGAGCAACAGAAAAGTTGAAGATAACTGATTGGGTGAGTGATTAAGTCCTATTTTCGTAGGAAGATCCAGGATGGACTTCAAGATCTAATAATCTACAAAGATGAAGATCAACAAAGTAACTGACAACAGTGACTCGTCAGTTATACGTTTGAGAAGTATCATCTATGGCCTCATCATTCAACAAAATCAGTGAAACTATGGGACATCCTTCTACAAGTTATTAAAACTAACAACAGTGAGTAATCTTCAACTGTTGGTTGGATTACCAAGTTAATATCCACAATGGATAAGTCTTCGAAAGAACATCTCACAGCTGCAACAGTCAAACATAAGGTTCCAGCCATGCAACACCAAGTTCTAGCTATGAACACCCACCCAAACAAATGGGAAGAAGACATTGAACCAATACAACCAAGGTACCAATTGAAAACCATACCTACACCAGATTACCTCAAGGTTCCCAAACCTAACACATAAAAAAAAAGACCATATGAAAGCAGCTAGCGGAGTAAATGCCTCTACGCCTGCAACCACAGGAATCACCTGATGGCTTGCAACCCTGGATATGTGGTGGAATCAATATTCTTCAGTTCCATGTCTGCAGCAGAATCCTGGAATTAATTCCAGATGAACCAAATGAATAACAAGCAGAATTGTATGTCTACACTGAAAGTAAATAATGAATCAGAACTCTGTGCTGGTCCCATGTCAGCCTAAATGCCAATAACGGTGGAATAGGTTATAGACTGATGACTAAGTGGGTGAAAAATCTGTGGGAACAAATTGAGATTCGGATATTATAAGCCGAGACGCTGAAAGGTAGGCATCCTTTTCATCGGATATGGTGATATAGGGAAGAACCTTAGTCCAAGACCAAAGATGCATCTCCTGAAGGTATGACCAACCCAGGCCTCAATTTCACACTGACACCGAGCCGTTCGCAAAGAAGATTCTTGAATTCAGCTCCACGGAGGAGATATGTGGTGAATTTATTTCATAATAAGGATTATAAGTTGTTCCGCAAACAAACTTCAGTGGACATTAACATGACTGTGAGTATTATTGCTGTCACGGATAAATATGGACATTAACTGCTTTGCACTGGAGAAGAATACCCATCCGCAATGCCTAATGAACACTATAATTAATTAACTTAATTATTAGTATCAACTGTTTTCATGTGTGTTTTTTTTTTTTTTCTTCTATGACATATAAAGAGTGGGTAATGAGGTATAACCAATGATGGTTAAGGTAAATAGTATTTTGACATCAACTCATTATTTTTAAATATGAGAATTGTACATGGTGTCAGAAATAAATGTTGGGTTTCTGCACCTAGACCAATGTGATTTTATCTAGGTACAATGAGTCGAGTTAGCAGAACAAATTTGTGGTTGTTATGTTGTTTGTGATAACACTGTTTTTTTTTTTTTGGGGGGTCACTGGGTACTAGATTGTAACAATGCAACTAAGTCCCATGCCTGTCTGAAAATGCATAGTGTTTATTACACCTATATATGTAACTGCTGATCTTGAGTTAATACCTGAACTGTTTGTCCAAAAGTGTTGTGTACATCAAGTAAATGTGGTGTCCAACAAGTGGTTGTTTATATGTTGTGAGCAATCAATATCCTTCTAGCACCATAGAAAATGTAAAGGGTGATGAAGTGGGAAGGGAAACCTACACACAGATGCCATTGTTTCAAGGATGGAACTCTTTCCTCCTGGGATTTGTGGTAAATATCCCTGATCACCCTGCATTCTAACCAGTGACCAGAGAATCAATAATACCCCCCCCCCCCCCCAGACATTTTAACGAGTTATTCTCAGGAATTAAAATCCACATCCCACACCTCTCACTCCACCTCTCACTCCACCTCTATCTTCTCGTTTGTCTCTCCTCTTTTTCTCCATCCATCTATCCATCCATCTATCGATCCATCCATCCATCCATCCATCCACCCACAAATCCATCCATCCATCCATCCATAACCATCCATTCACCAGTTCATCTATACGCCCATCCATTAGCCCATCAATCCACCCAACCAGCCACCCACCCACTCATCCACCCATCCATCCATTCATACCCAGCCATTCTCCATTCCATTCATCCGCCCATTCGGCTGTCTCTCTGTCACTCTCCCATTCTCTCTCCTCACATCTATCTATCTATCTATCTATCTATCTATCTATCTATCTATCTATCTATCTATCTATCTATCTATCTATCTATCTATCTATCTATCTATCTATCTATCTATCTATCTATCTATCTATCTATCTATCTATCTATCTATCTGTCTGTCTGTCTGTCTGTCTGTCTGTCTGTCTGTCTGAGTGTCTGTCTGTCTGTCTGTCTGTCTGTCTGTCTGTCTGTCTGTACTTATAATATAGTAACATATAAAGGCAGGAATTCAGACCCTTTCCAAATAACATCTAGATTGAAACAGGGTGAAGCACTATCGCCGCTCCTTTTCAATCTGGCTCTAGAGAAAGTTGTAAGGAAGGTAAAGAAGGAATGTACTATTGGAGGAACATCCAAACTGCTTGGTTATGCAGATGATATAGATATTATAGGGGAAAATTAACAAAAGACACTGGAAATATTGACTCACTTAACGGAAAAAGCTTAACAAATGGGGCTGGTTATCAACCAAGACAAGTCAGAATATATGGCAATTTTAAGAGAAGGAACGGCTAAAAACTCTGGCCACATACAAATAGATAATATGACCATTAAAAGAACGGAAACATACAAATACCTGGGTACAATCTTCAACTGCTCCAACATAATAAGGGAAGAAATACAAGCTAGAATCAACTCTGGAAATAAGATATACTATGCACTACAATATCTGCTAAAATCAAATGCGCTATCTCGTAACACCAAGATCACAATATACAAAACACTGATTAGAGCAGTTGTGCTGAATGGCTCTGAAACCCGGAGTACAACTAAATGAGACGAAACCTTGTTACAAACCTTTGAGAACAAAGTCTTAAGACGCATCTTTGAGCCCATTAGGGACACACAAAGTGGAGAGTGGAAAAGAAGAAGCAACAAAGACATTTATGATCTGTTTAAGTACCCGCTAATCACTGGTATCATGAAGGCTAATAGACTGCAATGGCTGGGGCATATAGAAAGAATGGAAGATAATAGGGAAACAAAACTCGTTTACACTCAGGATATAAATGACCGCTGTCCCCGAGGTAGACCAAGAAGACGGTGGAGAGATAATATACATACAGACCTACAAGCACTTGGAATCAACGACTGGCAAGAGGGGGTCAACCAGAGAGACGAATGGAGACGGCTTGTATCTGCAGCAAAGAAACTCAATGACTCGGAATGCTGAAGAATATATATATATATATATATATATATATTATATATATATATATATATATATATATATATATATATATATATATATATATATATATATATATATTATATATATACTAGCTGACCCGGCCCGCTTCGCCCCGACTCTGG
>JACEFZ010008719.1:0-20444 GCA_014155875.1 Cepaea nemoralis
ATTTGGGTTTTCCAAAAACCAAGGAAAAAAATTAAAAATTTTGCACGTTTCTTTCAATCATCATCATCACCATTGCAAGAGCAAACACAGCAGGAAATAGCTACAGAAACTGAAGAGGAGTTGTCTGACTGGGATTTGGCGATCTGGAATAAACTTCATTCTAATATTCAGTGATAATAATAAATTATAATGTGCTACTTTATAACATTTTGAATGAATACCCCCAGTGCTTGGTTTAGTGATTTCCCAAAAATATTATTGCAATTTAGTGCTTTTTTGGCTCGAGAGTAGTTCTGATTGGGATTTGGCGGATCTGGAATAAACTTCCTTGTAATATGAAGTGATAATAATAAATTATAATGTGCTACCTTGTTAGATTTTTAATAAAAACAGTTGGTGCTTTTTTTTTTTGGTGCTTTCCAAAAAATGTTGGTGCTTTTTAGTGTTTTTTTTTTGGGTCGATTTTGGTGCTTTTTCATCAAAGGGAGGTGGCAACACTGGTAGGCACATTATCGAAAGCGGCCATGTGGTTGACAGAGACATTGCCTTTCGCTTGTTGTTTAACACACAAAATACTCGCTTGTTAAAGTTTGCAGAAGCAATAATAATCAATCAACGCAAGCCAGATTTGTGCAAACAGAAAGACATGTTAGTCAGCTTAAAATTACCGTGGTAGACAATTGACATTACTGTGCAAACATGTGTATATTTCAGTTTGAAGGATTTATCTAGTTAATTTACTTTATGTTATGTGATTTCTGCAGTATGTACCTGACGAGATGCAGCGAAATATGCCAGGCAATAAATCGTGCAATCTTTTGTTTGTGTTTTCGTTATTCAAATTTCCAGATTGTATTTTACAAATAAAAATAAACCATCAATCAGACAATTCATCCTCATCTTTATATGTCTTGCTGATATGCGTTGCCATGATTCGCCATCTGACACCATGGCCGAAGTTTTGAACCATCTCTTTATTTTTGTTCCGAATGTGATATATTAGCAAGCCATCTAGGTTTTATCTCTTTGTCTTCCCCTTGCTCCCCCCACCCCCCATAAAATTATCTGGTTGTCACTAAGTTTTCGAGTTTCTTTCTTCTCTTAAAATGCCTTTTAAAATCGTGACTGTTCTCGTCCAATTTCCCTAATTTCCCGTGTTCATTTGTTCTTTGAAAGGCAAACATCTCGTTCTTTTTTTTCTCATCAAAGGCTTCTTTTCATGTCCCTCAAAAACCATATCTCCTCTGTCATTAGGTGCTTCTGAAAATGTCTACGTAATGTTCATGTTTCACGTGCATACAGTAGCATAAATTATATATAGAACTTAGCACAAACAATTAATTATCTTATTGGTTTACATTGAGAGACATCAACTGCTGTGTATGCCCAACATAGCTGTATGATGCGCGGGCATGGATTACGAATTGGCAGTTAGAAGAAAAAAAGTAATTCCGTGTACATGTGAATTTATGCGAATTACTGAACGAATTTAAGTTTCGACAATATACTTTGAACTCATAAAGAAAAAAATACCATCTAGAAAACCACACCAAGAAGAAAAATGAAAATCAGGCTTGCAAGAGAAAGACACCGAGTTGTTCGGAACGGTAACATCTACAGATAGGCTGGGAAGCAGTTGTTAGATTAACTAACATAATGGCGAGAGACAAGTGTAGAGCTCCGTTGCACAGGATACTTTTTTGTGAACATGATTTTATTTGCTGAGAGAATGGTGTTAGGAATAATATCTTCAAGTGTCTACTTTGCTTGTGCATTTAAATTTGGTTGCCAACATTTCTGGTGTCTACAGACTTGAGGAACACGTAGAATGTAACGTTTCATGAGTTGACATGTGTGTCCTGCCTTCTTGGAGGGCATGATTTAACCTTCTACAGAAAAAAGTAAATACTTTTTACATGCCTTAGTATTTTAAAAGCCTTAGCAACATGGCTGACAGCATAAATCTTTATCTGGGACCTGCTGGCCATGGCTGGGAGCGCAGTACCAGTGTTGGGTGGATCTCTCAGCCAGAAGTCTGGACTCCGTGACCTGCGATCCAAAGATAGGAGCCCAGTACCTGGATGGGCGGATCTCTCAGTCATTTTGTGAACAAATTATTATTATTGTAACTATTGTTATTATACTTCGTGCCTGTGTCTTTTTGTACCTAAAGCCGTACTCTTAATTATGAAATCATTCGCAATGAGCGTCGGAGATTGCATGAAAGGGCAAATGAGAGACTAATGCAGCTAGTACACCCAGGGAACAATCGGTATCCTTGTACTAAAACATCCGGTAGAGGTGGCTGAGCACCAGAGTTTGTTCTGGGTGCGGTGACGTAGTTTCTCATTGATAGCCACGTTTGTCTGGTCTGTCTACTGTTGAACCAGTAGAAGAACTGTTCTGTTCCGTATGCTGGTTCAGACCTTGCCGCCAGGAATTGTGAGGACCTGCAGATGATGTCCCAGTGCCAGGTTGTTGCGACAGGAGAAAGACACCAGGAATCACGTCAAGGAGGTAAAGGGGCAAGCATTCGGCGAAAGGGGAACGTCTTCTTAAGATTGGAACCCTCCTGTCGTGCTTGCGCCGCGGCGAAGTTTTGTATCACTCATCCCCGTGGGCCTCTGCCGTTAGGACGTGTTGTTGATATTGCAGACCCATTCCCGTGCTCGATAACGCGCTGTACAGTTCTACAGTTGCAGCAACACCAGACTAGTTCTGTGCTTCCATTCTCAGTGGATGACAAGACCGTCTTATTCTCTGTCTTCCTGTGTCATTAATTCACATTGTTGCTCATATCATGGCTCTGATGTCGTCATATCTAAGTCTGTCTGTTCTAGTTACAGGGATAGCTCTTCTCAGGCAGCTTATCTGACCCGTTGTATCGCAACACTTTTATATTGACTAATAATTTATGGAAAATGCCAAGGGCTCAATGAGCGTGATTGGTGTCGATGTTTAAACAACCGTGAATCCCGAGAGAGAGAGAGAGAGAGAGAGAGAGAGAGAGAGAGAGAGAGAGAGAGAGAGAGAGAGAGAGAGAGAGAGAGAGAGAGAGAGAGGATTTGATGAATTATTGATAGACCAGACGACGGTAATGAATCTGGATAATCGAGATAGAGATCTATAAAACAAGCAGACGTTGATCGGATGACAGACATGCCACAAGCGGTGCCCAGGAAAACAACCAACGCCATAAATTTAGCTGCCAGAGGTCTCGCTATAGGAAAAATGTGATTTGTAAAGAGGCGACTGACAATAAATATTATTCATTTACTCAAGGCGAAACATTCAGCAGAAAACTGTGTTTTCACACAACTATTAGTGTATTTGTCAAACAACTATCAACGTATTTGTCACACAACTATCAATAAATTTGTCATATAACTGTAACTATCAGTGTTATTTCAACCAGCAACTATCTCAACAATGGACTGACAATTACCTAGCCGGTATGAAATTTTTTTTTTTTAGAAGGGCTCACGGTTCCCAGAGGGGCCAGAGCCTCCCCACTAGGTCCCGATGCCCTGTGTGTCAGTTGTGTTGGGTGATCATCCCGGCCACTGGCAAGTTCAAGTGCAGGAACTACACTTTGATCTTAGCCAACAGGCCGAGAAGCGATAACCGGTATGATACAACTAGGAATAAAGAAACCACTACTGAATGAGATCGAGGTCAGACAGGTAAAATACCCCGGGGGCTATATATAGACAACTCCATTATGTCGAACGGGAAACCCATGTCATAGAAAATAAAACTCCGCCTCAATGCAGATTGGAATACATGACCAAGCCGGCAGGTGAGTTACGTGCAGGTCAGTGCGCTGCCAAGGCGCTCTCACATTCATCATCATCATCATCTTCCATTTCTGCCGTCAAGCGGCGTGGGGAGGAATAATTTGAGTTCCAGCGCCCGGTGGACGGCACTGGATAGTGTCATTCCGTGTGGTTGTACAATGTCGCTGATGTCGTCAATCCATTTTCTTCTTGGACGTCCTCGTGGTCTCGTCGCAGATGATCTTTGATGTAAGGCCAGTGATGGTAGTTGCTGATGTTGCATTCTAACGACATGGCCAAACCACTTGATATTCTGTCTTTCAATAAATGTGGCACAAGGTGTTGATCCCACAGTCTGTCTGATAGTAGCATTTCTTACTCGGTCTCGGATTGTTAAGTTGGCAGCTCTCCTCAGGCATCTCATTTCGCAGGTGTTGATTTTGCGAAGGTGTAATTTGGATAAAGTCCAGGTTTGAGATTGGTAGCATAGGGTTGGTGTGAATATGCTGTTTATTATCTGTCGTTTTGCGGACATGGGTATGTTTGGATGTTTCAGTAAGGGTGATAGTTGATATGTAAGTGCACTAGCTTTTTGACATCTTATTTCAATTTCTCTGTCCAATCTGCCATCTTCTGTGATCATACTTCCAAGGTATTTGAATTCTTTAACTTGTTTCAGAGGTGTGTTATTTATCTGTATACTTAGTGGGCCTGGCGATCTGCTAACTTGCATTACTTCGGTTTTGGCTGTGTTTATACTCATATTGTATCTGCTGCAGGTTGAACTCAGATTAGTAATATGATTTTGTAGTCTGCCCTCATTGCTGTAAAACAGGCACTGATCGTCTGCAAATAGAAGTTCATTTATTCCCTGTGGGTCAGTTGTTTCATCTGAAGTAAAGAGTTCTAAATTTTCTGAATCTGTTCTGTCGAGACTTGCTTCTTTGGAAATTCTGTCCATGTAGATATTGAATAGCAGGGGAGAGAGCACACATCCCTGCTCTCACATTAAATAAGACAAATCTCAGAACTGACTCGTTGCCAAACAACAAGTAGGTTCAGATCAAACATGGTAGCCAATCACATGAACAAGCATTATCATGTACATTTCCATTTACTGAACAATGAAGTTGAAGAAGATACCACGAAAACAACAACAACAACAACAAATAATACGATACTCTAGTATGACGATATATTGTCCGCCTGTCCAAATGGGAGGTCAGACTTGGAGAATTAGTATCTTTTAAGCACCGAATCAATTAATAGACAAAGGATCAGATCTGGTTGTAAGCCAGCTTGTAGAAGCTCTACTTGCCATCGTGCTTACATTGACACTCCTTTCTGAAACGACGGGAAAATGTTAGGATCGTATCATGACCCTTAAAGGTATTCTATATACAGTCACCCGTCGTCCCCTGGCCACTCCCCTCCCCCTCCCCCACGCACACACACACACACACACACACACACACACACACACAACACGCACACGCTAGACATTCTAAAACACACGCCGAGACACTCTAATGCACAGGCACAATCATTGGCTCATGACCCTTAATGTCCATCTAAACAGCCAGCACAAACACCTGATGACACACAGACATACAAAATGGGAAGGTATGAAATAGAAATATTGCACACTTTCAGTTGATCTTTCTTTGTCTCACCCCCCCCCCCCCCCCTGTACACATACACACATACACACTGAACCTTTATTAAATAAGAAGTAGCGTCCGATTAACAACCCCTCCCTCCCTCTCTCTCTCTCTCTCTCTCTCTCTCTCTCTCTCTCTCTCTCTCTCTATATATATATATATATATATATATATATATATATATATATATATATATATATGTGTGTGTGTGTGTAGGTAGGTGTGTGTGTATGTGTGTGTGTGTGTGTGTGTGTGTGTGTGTCAGGTCTTAGTCAGAATATGACTGTGCTACCGTATGACAGTTGACGGGACTACCTGCTTTCTGTCAGCGCCGAATGTTGTGTGGCGCTTACCAAACCCGACACACCACATTGTGCCAACAGCTTCGGGCGGAAGAGCGCAATTGAGAGGGTACAAGCCTTATCCTGGTGCGAGGAAATGCAACCTAAAAACAAAATGTCATGGCAGGGCAGACCTGGCCCTAAGCCTTGGTTGGCAGCTGGTCTAGGATCGAAGCTCCGACAGGTGGACAGTTAGAGCATTGCTTTGATTATCCGGCAGCTTCTACAGCTTGTCTTGTTCCAGATGTAGAGGTGTTACCATTCCTCTGGAGTGAACTAGGCAGGCCAGAAGAGGCATCGTGCTGCTTGGGCAACACATGATCTCTATAACACCATCCCTGATCTTAACCGGTCTCGGAATCAAAGCTAAAGGTAGCAGTTATGGGTTATAAGTCCTTGTTAATTGGCGTAGACATGGGGCGCCACAGGTTGCCTCTGACGCTGGGAGACACCTACAGGTAAATTCTCCAGATGGTCAGTGATCAGCTACCGCCCGCCTTAAGCTGGGCAGCCTACGGCCAATTGGGTGCTGATCCGCCACAGTCGGCCTGCTTCAATGTGTGCTTGGGGCTAGGACAAAATCTTAATTGCAGGCTGTAAAACCAATGCAGCAGGCACTAATAAAAATAAAAACAGAAATCTCAAGCTACGGCTTGCAACCTGGAACATACGAACCATATGTCAAAGATTTTCCACTGACCTGACGAATATTAACGATGTGAGAAAAACGGCTGTGATTGATGCCGAACTCAATCGTCTTAACATTGATATTGCTGGCCTGCAGGAGACTCGCCTCGCTGAGGAAGGGTTACTCAGGGGAAACAATTACACCTTTTTTGGAAGGGTAGAGGGCATGCAGAAAAAAGGCGACATGGTGTGGGCTTTGCAGTAAAGAATTCGCTACTGGGAATGATTGAAATTCCAGCTGGAGGTAATGAAAGACTATTATCCCTGCGCTTGGCAACCTCGTGTGGTTTTGCCACCATTATTAATGCATATGAACCGACACTCGATTCCTCTGATGATGTGAAGGATTCGTTCTATGAGGAACTAGACTCTGTGATCAAGGCAGTTCAAACATCTGACTACATTTATACGCTCGGTGGTTTCAATGCTCGTGTGGGCAAGGACTTGAGTTCATGGCCAGTGTGCCTTGGAAAATACAACATCCGCCGCAAGAATGAAAATTGGCAAAGGATGTTGGAGCATTGCACCAGAAATTACCTACGTATTACAAACTCCTTCTTTAAAACAAAAGAGCTGCGTAAGGTCACATCCAAGGAAACATCCAAGATCCGGCCATTGGCATCAGCTGGACTTCATCATCACACGGAGACAACATCTGAACCATATATCATTGACTCGAAGTTACCATAGTACTGACTGTGATACGGATCATTCTTTGGTTGTTGCAAGAGTTAGACTGAGACCAAAGAGAATCTACACAGCTAAACATAAATCTAGCCCCAGGATTAATGTTATTAACACCCACGATTCTGATAAGTGCTTTGAGTTTCAACAGCAACTTGAAGACGCTTTCAATGATACATCAGAAAATTGTACAGCAAGTGAAAAGGGGGGTAAACTTAAGGAAACTCTTTATAAAACAGCGGCGTAGGGGTTTACGGCACTGTAGATCATAAGAGGCAGGACTGGTTTGCGGCAAACAGCCAGACACTGCAGCCCTTGATTGATAACAAGAAGATAGCTCTCTTAAGAAACAAGGAAAGAACAACGCGTAACACTCTCAGTGAGCTGAAGCAAGCTAGGAAGGATGTGCAAAAGGCTGCCAGGCAGTGTGCAAATGACTATTGGATCAAGTTATGTGAGTCCATTCAAATCGCAAGTGATAAGGGAAACATCAGAAGCATGTATGAAGGGATAAAGAAAGCCTGTGGTCCAATGATCAAAAGAAGTGCACCATTGAAAACCTTGACTGGAGAAATCATCACTGATAAGAAACAACAGATGGACAGATGGGTAGAGCACTATAAGGAACTTTACTCAAGTGAGACCAAATTAGCGGATGATGCCCTCAACGCCATAGAGGCCCTGCCAACTCTTGACCACCTGGACACACTTCCCACCATAACAGAAGTTAAGTGTGCTATAAATGAACTTGCATCTGGCAAGGCTCCAGGTAAGGATGGGATTCCAATAGAGGTTATCAGGAGTGGGCAAGACACACTCACTCTACAGATCCACCAGCTAATAGAGCTATGCTGGCGAGAAGGACAAGTCCCACAGGATTTCAAAGACTCAAGCATCATAACATTATACAAGAACAAGGGCGATCAGAGCGACTGTAACAACTATAGAGGTATCTCAATTCTGTGTATTGTTGAGAAAGTATTTGCCAGAGTTGTTCTACGCAGACTTCAAGTCCTGGGAGATCAAGTCTACCCCGAATCACAGTGTGGCTTCCGACAGAACCGGTCTACCATTGATATGATATTCTCATTGCGACAAATGCAAGAAAAATGCTGTGAACAGAATCAGCCACTGTTTATTGCCTTCATCGACCTCACAAAGGCATTTGATTTGGTCAGACGTGAGGATATGTTCAAGGCACTAAAGAATATTGGCTGCCCACCAACTCTTCTGTCCAATGTGGAATCGTTCCACACAGGCATATAGGGTATAATCAAGTTTGATGGTGCAACTTCTGAAGAGTTTGAAATCAAGAGTGGAGTTAAGCAAGGTTGTGTACTAGCTCCCACCCTCTTTGGAATATACTTTTCACTTCTACTGAAATATGTCTTTTGTGATTAGGATGGTGGTATATACATTCACTCACGCTCAGATGGCGGCCTCTACAATGCTCAGAGATTGAAGGCCAAGACCAAAAGTAGAAGGGTACTGATCAGAGAGTTGCTTTTTGCAGATGATGCTGCAATTACGACCCATACTGAGGAAGAATTACAACATCTAATGTCTGCATTCTTCAATGGTTGTTCTGAATTTGGTTTAATAATTAGCAAAAAGAAGACACAGATTATGCCACAAGGTGCACATGGGGTACCATCAATATTTATTGATCACTCCGAATTAGAGATAGTAGACACTTTTACATATCTAGGATCAGAGGCAAATAGCAAATTATCCCTAGATCAGGTAATCAACATCAGGATTGGTAAGACAGCAACAATAATGAAAAGGTTAAGAAAAAGAGTCTGGGAGAACAGGAAGCTTACTGCCAAAACAAAAGTCCTGGTCTATCAAGCTTATGTCCTTAGTACTCTCCTTTATGTCAGTTAAGCCTGGACAACTTTTCACACCAAGAGAAACGTCTAAACAGCTTTCATATGCGGTGTCTGCGAAGAATACTTGGTTGGTATTAAGTGGCAAGACTGAAATACTGAAGTATTGGAAAGATCAGGTTATGTGACGGTGTGTTCCATGCTCAGTCTTCGTAGACTTAGATGGATAGAACACGTTAGGAGGATGGATGATGGTAGAATACCAAAGGACACCTTTTTTGGTGAATTACAGGTGGGTGCGAGATTTCTAGGTCGAGCTCTACTAAGATACAAAGATGTGTGTAAGCGGGACATGATTGATTCATAATGCACACAGAGAGCAAGTCGCCGCTGAACGTGTTGCGTGGAGGGCAACTATCAGAAATGGAATAAAGACAAAGGAGAAAATTATTGCAGATAAGTCACACACCGAGCGTATGAGACGTAAGATGGTGCATGATGGTGAAAATGACCATGTGTTCACATGCATCCACTGTGGATGAACATTTACAGCGCTAATTGACCTTTACAATCACATTCACCACCGTCATGGGTTGTAGTTATTAGGCCTTTTTGAAGCACACAAAAAAAAAAAGAAAAAAAAAGCACAATTTGAAGCACAATGTAACAAACTATTATCTGTCAAAACGGCAAGGTGCCAATGGACACACACACACACACACACACACACACACACACACATACACACACACTCACATCACTCACACACTCACTCACACACACATATTCACACACACACGCACTCACTCACTCATTCACACACACACACACTCACTTACTTACACACACACACACACTCACACACACATTCACACACATACGCACTTACTCACTCACTCACACACACACACTCACACACACACTCACTCACTCGCTCTCTCTCTCTCTCTCACACACACACACGCACTCACTCACTCACACACACAGTCACACACACACATTCACACACACTCGCACGCACTCACTCACTCACACACACACTCACTCACTCACACACACACACACACTCACTCACTCTCTCTTACACACACATGCACACACACACACACACATACACACACACAAACACACACAGTCACTTACACAAACAGAGACTGACTGAATAAAGCTCTGTGTTTCTGTCTGGTTCTCTCACCTTGTGATAGATAGTCTACCTGTGCATCCTCTCCCAACAACCACGCCTTCCATCACCAATTCATGCCCACATTATTGCAGGTGTCCAGCTGTCTTTGCTTGTAGCCAATTTTGTTTTGTTAATGTCTTTGTTGTATGTTCGTATATTTCTCTTCCCCATCCACCACATCTTTAGAAGTACTGGGTAAAATTTAAGTTCAAAACCCATACTTGTTTCTTTTTTCTTCTTTAGCTATTGCAAAATGGTCCCTGGCTCGCATCCGCATATTGCCACAGATAAGATACAATTTCACCAGATGGTTACTGTAATCTGTTGTCACAGAGAAGATACATGTTCTCCAGAAGGTTACTGTAATCTGTGTTCATAGTGAAGATAAAGTTCTCCAGATAGTTACTGTAATTTGTTGTCACAGAGAAAATAAAGTTCTCCAGAAGGTTACTGTAATCTGTTGCTACAGAAAAGAAAAGATGCATGTTCTCCAGAAGGTTGCTGTAATATGTTGCTACAGACAAGATGCAAGTTCTCCAGATGGTTACTGTAAATACTGTAATCTGTTGTTATAGAGAAGATGTAAGTTCTCCACATGTTTACTGTAATATGTTGCCACAGACAAGATGTAAATTCTCAAGATGGTTACTGTAATCTGTTGTCACAGAGAAGATACAAGTTCTCCAGATGGTTACTGTAATCTGTTGTCACAGAGAAGATACAAGTTCTCCAGATGGTTACTGTAATCTGTTGTCACAGAGAAGATACAAGTTCTCCAGATGGTTACTGTAATCTGTTGTCACAGAAAATATGCATGTTCTCCAGATGGTTACTGTAATCTGTTGCCACAGACAAGATGCAAGTTCTCCAGATGGTTACTGTAAATACTGGAATCTGTTGTTATAGAGAAGATGTAAATTCTTCAGATGGTTACTGTAATCTGTTGCAACAGACAAGATGCAAATTCTCCAGATGGCTACTGTAAATACTGTAATCTGTTGTCACAGAGAAGATGTAAGTTCTCCACATGTTTACTGTAATATGTTGCCACAGACAAGATGCAAGTTCTCCAGATGGTTCCTGTAATCTGTGTGCTGGTGTTGTGCCAAAGACTGTTTAACTTCTGTGTAGCAATGGTCAGTTTGTGATATATTCAATGGTTTCATTGTTGATTGTTACTTTTGGTTTATGGCTATTTTCCCTAGCACACAGTATTATAATTTACAAAAATATTATTTACGTTCCAAAAAAGATTTGGATCTTCACCGTGTCTTCTGACAGACAAGATTAACTCTTCTAATCCCTTAGTACTGTTTAGTAAAAATGTATCATCTGCACCTCTCGGTTCTGGAACTGTCATTCACATGCTAACCTCCCGTACTTGCGCGACATGCTGGTTCTCTGGTGTGGTTTGCTAGCATGACTTAGTGCGGAAGTAAAATGATTGTTGACCAGTTTGACATTTCCTTCTGTGGAAGATGGATGTAGATTGCTCTCCAACACGCTTTGGACCAAACAACGTTGATCCAGACCTTCGGCATAAGGCATGGTGGATTGAGACCCGGCTTCTCCTCTTGACTTGATGGATTCGTTGGTACATCCTGACAGCCTGCAGTCGTTCCTGTCTTCAGACGTCGTAGTGCTGATCGTACGTCCTTTAATCAAGTTTCTGATTTTCTCTCTTCTCTTTCATGTATAAATATATTTAATTATCTATGACCTTTCTAATATCTTCGTATATTTCTCCAAAGTACACCTTCTATTTATCTAGTATATCTTTACTTTCTGTTAAAGTGTTGCCAGTGTTTTTATTTATTATACGTAATGATTAGCACCATGAGAAGGGGAAAGCTAGAGTACGTCGTGACAACAACAAAGTTGATGGGGAGGAGAGGCAGGAGAAGACTGAGAGATAAGAGGCTGAATAGCTTGACATCATGACAAGGAGGAGCTTCGATATCAGAGATGATTGGCAGTACACGAGAAGAAGGTTGTGGACAGACTCGATCACCAACGCCACACATAAGGACATTTTTTTTGAAAATTCGCATATTCTTTAGAGGACATCGCTGTCAACAGCAGCATCTTTCAGCTGTCTGTTGATTTCTTGGCAAGATTACGCTCAGTAGTTTGGCATTGCTTTCTGAGCGGTCGGTTCAGTTATCCCACAAGTCACCAGCAGGAGTAGAACCATTCCCAGTTCTTGCCCGCCACGAGACTCTGCGTGATAAACGGGATTACAGAGAAAGTATTGTAACTCCTCGGCCAGAGAGACCGGCATATCAAGGACTAGAGCAACAATAATGATGGTCTGAATTCGCCTTTCAATGTTCTGCTTTTAGTGAACATCTCTCCTGGTCTTTTCCTTGCAATTAGAGATGTTCTAGTCTATTGCAAATATTCAATACAAACTGTCTCTCTGTCGAACTCTTGTCTTCTTTGATGGCGCATTTGATTTTACTTGTATAGTTTTATATTTAAGACTATTTATAACTATTGTGATATATTAGATTTTCGCAAAATGTAACATCACGAGTAAATATTTCCAGGACGACAAAAATTAGCGTTCACCGCAATCAAATTTTTTGTTCCTCAATTGTACGATCCAAGATTTAATATATCCGTTGGGAATGAAAAACATTAACCAGGAAAGACACGTATAAATAGCAGTGAACGACCGGAACACAGCCTGTTTTTCACCAACCCACACACACACGAGGCAGGAGAGATTCAATGAGCAAAGGGAGTGATAGTCTCTTCAAAATCAACTTAGCAAAGATAATTTAGTATAAGTTAGATAGATGAAGACAAACATCAGCCCACGACATCGCATTGGAAAAATCTGAAACCTGTCGCGGAAGTGTTGGAAGTCGTCCTGTTTGGATGAGGTGAATATAATTTATTTGAAATCTTAGATAAGTTGTGAGTTCAGTTTCCCAGAAGAAGAGTTGGTAAGTTGACTTGTGAACACGTGTGGTGAATTCTTAAGAAGGTAATTATAATTAATTTTATAGTTTATCTTCTTCTTCTTCAGCTTTCCGAGCCATTGAGGTTCTTTGCTGCAAATACAATCCGTCTCCATTCGTCTCTCTGGTGGACCTTCTCTTGCCAGTCGTTGATTCCAAGTGCTTGTAGGTCTGTACATGTATTATCTCTCCACCGTCTTCTTGGTCTACCTCGGGGTCTACGGTCATTTATTTCCTGAGTGTAAGCGAGTTTTGTTTCCCTATTATCTTCAATTCTTTCTATATGCCCCAGCCATTGTAGTCTATTAGCCTTCATGATATCAGTGATTAGCGGGGACTTAAACAGATAATTTTATAGTTTATAGATAAACTATTCATTAAGAATACCCATTGTGAATTTTATTTTCTCCCAAAGTAAACAACGGATTTAATGTATAAGCAGTAATCCAAGCTGTCCATTTATTTCTTAAGCAACTCAATCTACAATGATTGGAATGGTGAGTTCTTAAAAAATTAATCTAGTACAAACTAAATAATATTATACTCAGTTATCATAGTCATAAGATAAACTGTACAATAGGAGAAAACTACAGTGTTTATTTTCTCCCAGCTAAGCAACTTAGTTAATGTAGAACCATTAGACACATGTTGTAAATTTTATTTCTTAAGTAACTCAATCTACAATTAGAGTGGTGACTTAAGGAAACTCAGAATTCTTAGTACAGTGGTAAGGACATTATGTATATGTGCCCACTGGTAAGATTAAAAACTAGTTTACATGTGCCAGCACTAATAGAGAATTTAGTGGAATATGTATAGTCAAGTAGATTGATCACATTAGTCAGTAGATTTACTTTTTGACACCAGCACATGGACAAACAAATAGTTTTCTGATAATTTATGAACACATGAGAATCAAAAATAGATTCTACAGGTATCATAATTTTGTGTGTTGAGTTAAGGCACCCATGCAGTGAGTCAAATGTATTTTCAATGTTGTAAACATATGGAATTAATGTTTGTGCCACACCATAAGAATACTTAGTCAACCGGCATGTTAGAATGGTTAAGATTCATAATGCCTGAATATGGATTGAGTATATCACATAAATTGTATGTATTTTATGAGAGCATGTCTGTGAGGATTCATGTGTGATTTCATCATTGTTAAACAGATGTGAATGTATCATTTGATAAAACCCATCAGCATGCCTGACTAAATATCTAGGAAATAGTATCAGTAGGTTGAAGGATGAGATTCCCTTGTAATGTCATTCTTGGTGAATCTGTGAATGTATTCTGGGTAAAGCACCTACCTAGGCCTGATGTCATTCCTACAGATATGATGTGTATGATAAGTGATTGTGAAAGGAGATATTTCATTGTGAATATCAATGATGGTAACCATTGTAAGTTATCATTGGGAAATCACCCACCTTACATGACAGTATGAAGGATTGTGTGATGAATGATTCCTATATGATCACCCATACCAATATGAATGTGTCTATAGACTGAGTGAAATGATCATCCCTACATGTGAATGAGGTATGAGAGAGGGAATTGAACCCACATGCAAAGATGGATATGTTGACTGATGCATGAGGAGATTGAATGAGTGAGTGAAGTTACAGGCTGAGAGAGAGGGAGTATAAGCCAACAGTCAATCTCAGGATAGCCGGCAAATTTGATGTGAAATGCCATGACTGTCACCAGAAACTAATTCGGCGTAACCCATAAACTAAATAATAATTTAGTACACTCCGGCGCATAACACCACTCTGTATAAAATATCATTCATGTTCCTATCATCTAGTTTTGTGCGCTAAGCACGACACAACCAATATCATACATTACGCATATTACAGCATCTGTGTGTGTAATTTAAGCATACTTCCACTTTGTATTTCATGTCACTTCTGGTAACACATATGGTCTAGTGTAATGACATTAATGTAACACAATGATGATGATGATGACTGTAATATAATGAAAATTAATGTAATACAATGATGATGATGATGACTGTAATATAATGAAAATAATGATGATGTAAGGGTTTCTAATGTCATAAGCATGATAATAATGATAATGATTGTAATTACAATGATTATAAAAACCATGATGATGATGATAATAAATATTACATCCATGAGAATGGAAGAAATCTTCTCACTTGCAGCATTTAATGAAGAAGAATGCACTTGAAGGCTATACAAGAATAATACTATAATGTACTTATCTTGTTTATAAGCAAATACTCATTGAAATGGGAACTGATTTTTAAAAGCCCTTAATGTATGAGACCCTTTTTCTTGAATAGAAAAAGATGAATAAGAGAATTAACTAGAAACAGAATGGGATAGGAGACATAGTTGTACATTCCAAATCAATCAAGGTATGACTTAACCGATAGACCTGAGGACAGGCATAGGTGAAGATGAAACTGTACATCTGCTAGTTAAAACCTTGAACACCTGATAGTGGAAGATTGGAGTGAGAGCAAACAACTATGTTGGTGATAACTAAATGAGAACACCATGACTATCTTTCTTCTATGTTTATTTTCTCTAAGAACAAGATTCATTCTATTGTTTTCACTTGTTGTGTTCTTAGGCTTTTACATTTCATTTCTAATGTCATAGTTATGATATAATTAGAATTATGTGATGCTAAAATTGCAGGTAGTGGTCATTATCCAGACCTGACTTTGTGAATGCAGCACTTTGTGAAAGTAGTTGTAGCAGCTTGACTGAATGCAGTAGCCACTTAACTGAGTGAGGCAGCTGAGATAGGGAAGCCCAATACTATTCCACAGCAACTTCCTGCCAATTTTCACCACCTTTCCAGGACAGGTATCACATATCTTTGTAGCCAGGTATAGGTGAACACCAGTGAGCCAAATTTAAAATCACCTGGGGAAAACAATAAGAACGCTCAATACTGTACAATGACTGTTACCGAGATCCCATAACTGGATGGTAAATCAACCAGGGTGTACCCAGTTCTTTCCACAGATTATAATTAGGCCAGCAGAAGAGGCCCAATAATCATAAGTTAAACGGGTTGTAACACTGAGGACAATGTATGATACAGTGGCACAGTCATGAGATAGATACTTAATTAAGAGATTAATATAACCAGAATATTAGTAATTGAACTGTAATGTTGTTGTATGTTATTACATGTATAATCAATAGTTCCATTTAGTTATAATAAATGATAAAAATTACTGGTTATTGTCTTTTTTTGAGAGTTCTCTCGTCATACTAAAATTGTTGTAAGCAATTACCCTATATTAATTATTTAGTTGGTAGAGGAGAGGCAAGGAACCATCCATGAGGACATTTGGGATACTCAATAAAAAAATTCATTTTTCCCTTGAGGTATTCCTTGGTTCTCCAAAACTCTATTAAATGGTCTCAAATCATTGAGCCAGTAACAGCTAAATTAATTTTAACGGACAGGATCACATTGAGAAAGAGGAACTCTGGATCCTTTATCTCTGTGGGGTTGAGCCATGAACTATTTATCCGACAACTATGTTTGTTTTCGTTACTTTTTTCATTCTTGTACCTTAGTTTAGGAATGATGTTTTGTGCTGATGAGATGAGAATGTCTCCCGCTTGCGAGGTTATTTCATAAGTAGTCATATATTTTTGTAATGCATCAAACATCTCTATTTTTGTCTAAACTTCAATGTTAAACTCATCTGGCGTATTAGATAAATTGGGCTGTATTGTTTGTGCTTTTTTAAAAGCCTCTTTTAGGGAGAAATACACTTCACATGATGATGATGATGATGATGATGATGATGACGATGATGAATACTTGTGTCTAAACATTTCGGAGAGCCTATTCCACCACACCACAGCCTCCGTTCTCCCCTGAATATAAAAAGGGCAACATTGACGTCACTGAAGTGAATGGACTGGCTAGCGCTAGAATAAATGGACCTTTGTATGACAAGTAAATGGACAACAATTGCTACTTGCACATACACAGACAGATAGGGAGAAGATAATGATGGACTTCATGATAATGACCCACACCTTGACACTGCAACCCCCTTCCCGCGAAAATAACAGGCTGTTGTATGTTGGCTTGGCAATGGACGCAGCATATGGAGATGTATGTTGGAGTTGATGGTAGAGCAGCCGTGAAGGGGCTGGAAGGGGGAGACAATGTTTCTCCAAGGGGAAATAACTGGAAAACACTAATACATGAAACGGATGTCTACAAACACGGATTCAAAGAAATGATGGTCGGGATTATTACACACCCGAGTGGGAAATTATTGAGTTGGAAAGTATGATGCGTAATTGAGCAAATGGCTGCAATCTGCAGAGTAACATGGCCATAGAAACTGCCATACGAGGATGGTATAGTATCTTCTCTCTCATACCTTGATCTTGGGGTAGTGTATCCTGTTCAGATAAGGGTGGACAAGGGTGTTGTCAAAGACTGAAGTAAAGAAGACCACCCTGAAGGAGTGGTCTACCTCAGGATAGAAGACCACCCTGAATGAGTGGTCTACCTCAAGTAGATTCGAGGTAACCCAGTGCCCCTACATGAGGGCAGGGTAGGTGATAGGGAGGGGAACTATTAACTAGTTCTCTCATGAGACACGGAGATGTCAACCACAGAGAGTAAGCACTCTGGTCACGGCAGAATCACGCCTACGTGATAGCCACGGAGAAGTGGAATCCCACTCAAGAGTAAACGGCTACTCTAAGCGTGCTGAGTGTTGCAGCACGCAAAAAGCCGAAGGACGCACGAGGTCCTTCCGCGGGCTGTGTAGCCACGCGAGTAGAATAGTCAGACGGGGACTGACTTTCATAGTGAGCGCATCGATTAGTGTCGATGCGCGTTTCCTTAGCCAAGTATATAGAGTTAGCTGTAGGGATAGGATATGACTGGATAGGGAATTCTGTGTCTTTATGTGTGATTTAATAGCGACCGTTTTTGTGCAGTAATCTATTGTTAAAGAGCCAGTGACAATAAAATGCATCATCCATACCTCTCGTACGACTTGCAATATTTTTGTGTGGTACGGGAGAAGTTGATCCTGTGATGCCTGACGCATCGGTTGCTGACAGGTGTTAAATCCCTGGGCAGTTGGAAATGAGAAAAGGGTAACGTGAACAGACCGCTTTCATGCTAAGTTTCAAATAACAAACATACAAAGTAACACAGCATTTTAAACATGTGTGATTCTGGTGTACACAAATTGAGACATATTTTAATGTTCGCTCGTCGAAACTATGGATTGAGTGCGTTGTGTTGAGATTTTTCTCTTCTTTGCATTCATCCGGAGTGTTTTTTTCACTTGTGATTGCGGTGTGTCTCGTTAGGCACCCTTGGGTCGAAACCCTTAGGTCAACACATCCGACTTTTAGCATGCATTTTTGACCAGGTTAGCATTCATGGGAGACTCTCACTTTTGTGGTACCGTCCACCTCCCAGCTGGTCAAGTCGGAACAGTCGAAGACTTCACGGCCATATCCCTCAAAGGAAGGCAGGGACAGTCCATAGCATTTTCCGCCATCCTGGGTGGCTTCCATAATTGCAGAGCCGACACAAAGCGCTCTGGTGCTGGGCTCACCGATGGAATCGTCACGTCCTGCTCATAGTTGCTTTAATTCCTCACTTCAATATATTGGTCATTTCGTTCGCCCCGGGCCGTTCCCGCACAAACCAGACAGGTCTGCAGACGGTATCCACTCAGCGAGTTTTCGACTCGGACATGTGCTTGTCGTTGTGCCCTGACAGCTGTTCCAGGCACGACGGACATTCGGAAAACTACCTAGTCTGAGCTGTTCCTAAGCACGAGAGACATTCGGACAAGACATTTCACTCGACGTAAATGCGTAGTTCCATTTTTTATTTTGCCACCTGTAGGACGGCGCTTCCGACTTCGGCGGACATTTTTAATGAGGTTAGCCTTCCTCGGGTTTCGAGGCACGTTAGACTTATTGTTGTGATGTCGCCCACATCTCAGCTGGTCAAGATAGAACGGTCAACGACATCACGGTCAACCCTCAAGGGAAGGCAGGGGCAGACCATGGGCATTCCCTCACTATCCAAGGAGGCTTTCATAATTGCAGAGCCGGAACATATTGCCCTGAGGCTGGGCTCACCCGAGGAGTTGCCACGTCCTGCTCATGGCTGCTTTAGTTCCTCACTTCCATGTGTTGGGCATCTCGCTTGCCACTGGTCGCTCAAGCACACACCAGGAACGGTGAGTCTGCGGGCGACATCCACTCGGTAAGCTTTTGCTTTTGACTTCGGATTACGCAATGGATTCGCTAGCCGTGCGTTCCATTTCGTGTTATTGAGACGTTTTTCCACTTTTGTCTACACTCTCTATGAGTTAGATACAGACAATTTTCGTAACCATTTCATTCGACTGGGGCACTTCTTCGCCCCTCCGTGCAGCAGTGAGCGAGAAACGGCCAGGCCCTCTCATCCGGGGATCCCTCATATCCCCCAGCTGTGAGCCTTCGGAGACGTATCTGAACTGGGCATGTAGCATTTTTCGGTAGGTGGATATCGGCCCGGCTCTCACATCCGAGGGTTTATGGCTTAGAGGCCTTCAGCCTCAACCCTCGACAGAGAACCTTAGAGTATGTGTCCGGACCAAGAACTTCTGCCTTCGTGCGCCTGATTTAAACTTGTGACTGCTATCCTCAGTTGAGATTCTAAATGTGTGATCTATATATCGACATCATGCCCATCAGTAAGATCGTCGTATATTTTATAATACACCTACATCCCATCATCAAACAGCTGTATATTCTACAATGCATCTCTATATTATGCCCATCGTTAAACAACAATATATTTTATAATACATCTGTCAGAGTGTTGAGAGTGTGGAGATAGGGCATGGAGAGGACAAGGGACAGAATAGATGTAGAACGAATGAGATAACGACATACAGGACATAGATAAGGACATCTACAGTATAGTCGATAGGGTAGAGACATGACATAAGTCAGGACACAGAATGGTCATAAGACAGGGCATCTACAGGACAGTAGATGAAGTGGAGACAGGACTTAGGTGGGGACACAGACGTGTCATAGACAGGACACCGGCAGTACCAGACCGGGTGTTAGGACGGGACGCCAGTTCACCGGACACTGCCCTGAACGGACTAGACGTCAGTACACTGAATAACCCAGCTTAGCACAGACGGACTGCAGTACAACGAGACTGCTAAGACAGCACGGGATGTACGGACGGCACGGGGTCAAGTACGACAAGTCCAGCCAACCAGCTTGGGAACGCCAGACGGGACCCAGACAGTTTCAG
>JACEFZ010008720.1:0-20902 GCA_014155875.1 Cepaea nemoralis
TGTTTTTCTGTTTTTCTGCTGTTTTGCTTTTTTATTGCTGCTCTGTGAATCTGTTTTTTATTGCTGCTTTGTTTTTTTTTGCTGTGGCCCGTTTTTATTTGCTGCTGCTGTTTTTTTTGCTGCTGCTATTGATTTTTTATTGCTGCTATTGTTTTTTTATTGCTGCTGCTGCTGCTGTTTTTTATTGCTGCTATTGAATCTGTTTGTTATTTGCTCTGCTGGTTTTTTTTATTGCTGCTATTGATCTGTTTTTATTTTTGCTTGCTCTGTTTGTTATTCTGCTGCTCTGTTTTTTTTGCTTGCTCTGTTTTTTATTGCTGCTATTGAATTGTTTGTTATTGCTGCTGCTCTGCTGTTTTTTTGCTGCTATTGAATGTTTGTTATTGCTGCTGCTGATTGTTTTTATTGCTGCTGCTGTGTTTTATTGCTGCTGCTGCTGTTTTTATTGCTGCTTTATTGTTTGTTATTGCTGCTGCTGCTGCTGTTTTTTATTGCTGCTATTGAATCTGTTTGTTATTGCTGCTTGCTGTTTTTTATTGCTGCTTGATTTTTATATGTTATTGATCTGTTTTTTTTTGCTGCTTTTTTTTTTGCTGCTTTGTTTTTATTGCTGCTTGATCTGTTTTTATTGCTGCTGCTGTTGTTTTTTATTGCTGTTGATCTGTTTGTTATTGCTGCTGCTGCTCTGTTTTTTATTGCTGCTGCTGCTGTGTTTTTTATTGCTGCTATTGAATTTTTTATTGCTGCTGCTGCTGCTGTTTTTTATTGCTGCTATTGATCTGTTTTTTATTGTGCTGCTGTGTTTTTTTTCTGCTGCTGCTGCTGTTTTTTATTGCTGCTATTGAATCTTTTTTTATTCTTTCCCGTTTTTTTTTGCTTTGATCTGTTTTTATTGCTGCTGCTGCTGCTTTTTTTGTTATTTGTTTTTTTGCTGCTGTTTTTATTGCTGCTGCTGCCTGTTTTTTTTGCTCTTTGAATCTTTTATTGCTGCTGCTGCTGCTGTTTTTTTTGCTATTGATCTGTTTTTATTGCTGCTTGCTGCTGTTTTTTATTGCTGCTCTGCTCTGTTTTTTTGCTGCTATTGATCTGTTTGTTATTTGCTGCTGCTCTGTTTTTTTTTGCTGCTGCTGTTTTTTATTGCTCTTGCTCTGTTTTTTTTGCTGCTGCTGCTGTTTTTTTGCTTGATCTGTTTGTTATTGCTGCTGCTGCTGCTGTTTTTTATTGCTGCTTTGAATTTTTTTTTGCTGCTGCTGCTTTTTTTATTGCTGCTATTGATTTTGTTATTGCTGCTGCTGCTGCTGTTTTTATTGCTGCTTTTTTTTTGTTGCTGCTGTTTTTTTTTTTGCTGTTTTTTTTGCTGCTTTATTGTTATTGGCTCTGTTGTTTATTGTATTAATTGTTTGTTATTGCTGCTGCTTTTTTTTATTGCTGCTATGTCTGTTTTTATTGCTGCTTGCTCTGTTTTTATTGCTGCTTTGATCTGTTTTATTGCTGTGCTGTCTGTTTTTTTTGTGCTATTTTTTGTTATTGTTGCTGCTGCTTTTTCTTCTGTTGTTTTTTTTGCTCTGTGCTGTTTTTATTGCTTTGTCTGTTTTTTTATTGCTGCTTGATCTGTTTTTATTGCTGCTGCTGTTTTGCTGTTTTTTTTTGTCTATTGACTTTTTTATTGCTGCTTGCTGTTGTTTTATGCTGCTGCTGCTGCTGTTTTTTATTGCTGCTTTGATTTTGTTTTATTGCTGCTGCTGCTGCTGTTTTTATTTGCTTGTCTGTTTTTTATTGCTGCTTGTCTGTTTTTTATTGCTGCTTGATCTGTTTTTATTGCTGCTGCTGCTGCTTTTTTTATTGCTGCTATTGAATTGTTGTTTTTGCTGCTGCTGCTGTTTTTATTGCTGCTATGAATTTTGTTATTGCTGCTGCTGCTGCTGTTTTTTATTGCTGCTTGTCTGTTTTTATTGCTGCTTTGCTGTTTTTATTGCTGCTTGTGTTTTTATTGCTGCTGCTTGCGGCTGTTTTTTATTGCTGCTATTGAATCTTTTTTGTTATTGCGGCTGCTGGTGCTGTTTTTTTATTGCTGCTGCTGCTCTGTTTTTTATGTGCTGCTATTGAATCCTGTTTTGTTATTTGCTGCTGCTGCTGTTTTTTATTGCTGCTGCTGCTGCTGTTTTTAATTGCGCTATTGAATCTGTTTTGTTATGATGCTGCTGCTGCTGTTTTTTATGCTGCTATTGAATCTGTTTGTTATTTGCTCTCTGTTTTTATTGCTCTGCTGCTGGCTCCTGTTTTTATTGGCTGCTATGAATCTGTTTTGTTATTGCTGCTGCCTGCTGCTGTTTTTATTGCTGCTATTGAATCTGTTTGTTATTGCTGCTGCTGCTGCGGTTTTTTTATTGCTTCTATTGAATAGGTTTTGTTATTGCTGCTGCTGTTTTTTATTGCTGCTGCAGCTGCTGTTTTTTATTGCGCTATTAATATGTTTGTTATTCGCTGGCTGCTGCTGCTGTTTTTTTATTGCTGCTATTGAATCTGTTTGTTATTGCTGCTGCTGCTGCTGTTTTTTATTGCTGCTATTGAATCTGTTTGTTATTGCTGCTGCTGCTGCTGTTTTTTATTGCTGCTGCTGCTGCTGTTTTTTATTGCTGCTATTGAATCTGTTTGTTATTGCTGCTGCTGCTGCTGTTTTTTATTGCTGCTGCTGCTGCTGTTTTTTATTGCTGCTGCTGCTGCTGTTTTTTATTGCTGCTGCTGCTGCTGTTTTTTATTGCTGCTGCTGCTGCTGTTTTTTATTGCTGCTATTGAATCTGTTTGTTATTGCTGCTGCTGCTGCTGTTTTTATTGCTGCTGCTGCTGCTGTTTTTTATTGCTGCTGCTGCTGCTGTTTTTTATTGCTGCTATTGATGCTGTTTGTTATTGCTGCTGCTGCTGCTGTTTTTTATTGCTGCTATTGAATCTGTTTGTTATTGCTGCTGCTGCTGCTGTTTCTTATTGCTGCTGCTGCTGCTGTTTTTTATTGCTGCTATTGAATCTGTTTGTTATTGCTGCTGCTGCTGCTGTTTTTTATTGCTGCTATTGAATCTGTTTGTTATTGCTGCTGCTGCTGCTGTTTTTTATTGCTGCTGCTGCTGCTGTTTTTTATTGCTGCTGCTGCTGCTGTTTTTTATTGCTGCTGCTGCTGCTGTTTTTTATTGCTGCTATTGAATCTGTTTGTTATTGCTGCTGCTGCTGCTGTTTCTTATTGCTGCTGCTGCTGCTGTTTTTTATTGCTGCTATTGAATCTGTTTGTTATTGCTGCTGCTGCTGCTGTTTTTTATTGCTGCTATTGAATCTGTTTGTTATTGCTGCTGCTGCTGCTGTTTCTTATTGCTGCTGCTGCTGCTGTTTTTTATTGCTGCTATTGAATCTGTTTGTTATTGCTGCTGCTGCTGCTGTTTTTTATTGCTGCTATTGAATCTGTTTGTTATTGCTGCTGCTGCTGCTGTTTCTTATTGCTGCTGCTGCTGCTGTTTTTATTGCTGCTATTGAATCTGTTTGTTATTGCTGCTGCTGCTGCTGTTTTTTATTGCTGCTATTGAATCTGTTTGTTATTGCTGCTGCTGCTGCTGTTTTTATTGCTGCTATTGAATCTGTTTGTTATTGCTGCTGCTGCTGCTGTTTTTATTGCTGCTGCTGCTGCTGTTTTTTATTGCTGCTATTGAATCTGTTTGTTATTGCTGCTGCTGCTGCTGTTTCTTATTGCTGCTGCTGCTGCTGTTTTTTATTGCTGCTATTGAATCTGTTTGTATTGCTGCTGCTGCTGCTGTTTTTATTGCTGCTATTGAATCTGTTTGTTATTGCTGCTGCTGCTGCTGTTTTTTATTGCTGCTATTGAATCTGTTTGTTATTGCTGCTGCTGCTGCTGTTTTTTATTGCTGCTATTGAATATGTTTGTTATTGCTGCTGCTGCTGCTGTTTTTATTGCTGCTATTGTATCTGTTTGTTATTGCTGCTGCTGTTTTTTATTGCTGCTATTGAATCTGTTTGTTATTGCTGCTGCTGCTGCTGTTTTTTATTGCTGCTATTGAATCTGTTTGTTATTGCTGCTGCTGCTGCTGTTTTTTATTGCTGCTATTGAATCTGTTTGTTATTGCTGTTATTGCTGCTGCTGCTGCTGTTTTTTATTGCTGCTATTGAATCTGTTGTATTGCTGCTGCTGCTGCTGTTTCTTATTGCTGCTGCTGCTGCTGTTTTTTATTGCTGCTATTGAATCTGTTTGGTATTGCTGCTGCTGCTGGCTGTTTCTTATTGCTGCTGCTGCTGCTGTTTTTATTGCTGCTTTGAATCTGTTTGTTATTGCTGCTGCTGCTGTTTTTTATTGCTGCTATTGAATCTGTTTGTTTATTGCTAGCTGCTGCTGCTGTTTTTATTGCTGTATTGAATCTGTTTGTTATTGCTGCTGCTCGCTGCGGTTTTCTTATGCTGCTGCTGCTGTGTTTTTTATTGCGGCTATTGATCTTTTTGTTATTGCTCTGCTCGGGTCTGCTGTTTTTATTGCTGGCTGCTGCTGCTGTTTTTTATTGCTGCTATTGAATCTGTTTGTTATTTGCTTCGCTGCTGCTGTTCTTATTGCTGCTGCTGCATGCTGTTTGTTATTGCTGCGAGTGATGCTGTTTGTTATTGCTGCTGCTGCTGCTGTTTCTTATTGCTGCTGCTCTGCTGTTTTTATTGCCTGCTATTGAATCTGTTTGTTATTGCTGCTGCTGCGGCTGTTTTTTATTGCTGCTATTGAATCTGTTTGTTATTGCCTGGCTGCTGCTGCTGTGTTTTTATTGCTGCTATTGGAATCTGTTTGTTATTGCTTGCTGCTGCTGATGTTTCTTATTGCTGCTGCTGCTGCTGTTTTTTATTGCTGCTATTGAGTCTGTTTGTTATTGCTGCTGCTGCGTTTGCTGATGCTTGTTTTTATTGGCTGCTTATTGAATACTGTTTGGATATTGCTGCTGCTGCTGCTGTTTTCATTATTGCTGCTGCGTGCTGCTTGTTTTTTTATTGCTGACTACTTGAATCTGTTTGTTATTGCTGCTGCTGCTGCCTGTTTTTTATTGCTGGCTATTGAATCTGTTTGTTTATTGCTGCTGCTTGCTGCTGAGTGAAATCTTGTTTGTTATTGCTGCTGGCTTGGCCCTGCCTGGTTTCTTATTGCTAGCTTGAATCTGTGCTGTTATTGATGCTGCTTGAATGCTGTTTCTTATTGCTGCTTGCTGCTGCTTGTGTTTTTTTTGCTGCTATTGAATCTTTTTTATTGCTGCTGCTGCTGCTTTTTTTTTGCTCTGCTGCTGTTTTTTATTGCTGCTTGCTCTGTTTTTTATTGCTGCTGCTGCTGCTGTTTTTATTGCTGCTGCTTTTTTTTGCTGCTGTTTTTTTTTCTGCTGCTTGCTGCTGTTTTTTATTGCTGCTGCTGCTGCTGTTTTTATTGCTGCTGCTGCTGCTGTTTTTTATTGCTGCTTGAATCTGTTTGTTATTGCTGCTGCTCTTTTTTATTGCTGCTGCTGCTGCTGTTTTTTATTGCTGCTATTAATCTGTTTGTTATTGCTGCTGCTGCTGCTGTTTTTATTGCTGCTGCTGCTGCTGTTTTTTATTGCTGCTATTGAATCTGTTTGTTATTGCTGCTGCTGCTGCTGTTTTTTATTGCTGCTGCTTGCTCTGTTTTTTATTGCTGCTGCTGCTGCTGTTTTTTATTGCTGCTATTGAATCTGTTTTTATTGCTGCTGCTGCTGCTGTTTTTTTTGCTGCTGCTTTCTGTTTGTTATTGCTGCTGCTGCTGCTGTTTTTATTGCTGCTGCTGCTGCTGTTTTTTATTGCTTTATTGTTTTTATTGCTGCTGCTGCTGCTGTTTTCTTATTGCTGCTGCTGCTGCTGTTTTTTATTGCTGCTATTGAATTCTGTTGTTATTGCTGCTGCTGCTGCTGTTTTTTATTGCTGCTTGCTTGTTTTTATTGCTGCTATTAATCTGTTTGTTATTGCTGCTGCTGCTGCTGTTTTTTATTGCTGCTATTGCTGTTTTTATTGCTGCTGCTGCTGCTGTTTTTTATTGCTGCTATTGAATCTGTTTGTTATTGCTGCTGCTGCTGCTGTTTTTTATTGCTGCTTGCTCTGTTTTTTATTGCTGCTTTGAATCTGTTTTTATTGCTGCTGCTGCTCTGTTTTTTATTGCTGCTATTGAATCTGTTTGTTATTGCTGCTGCTGCTGCTGTTTTTTATTGCTGCTATTGAATCTGTTTGTTATTGCTGCTGCTGCTGCTGTGTTATTGCTGCTGCTGCTGCTGTTTTTATTGCTGCTATTGAATCTGTTTGTTATTGCTGCTGCTGCTGCTGTTTTTTATTGCTGCTATTGATCTGTTTGTTATTGCTGCTGCTGCTGCTGTTTTTATTGCTGCTGCTGCTGCTGTTTTTTATTGCTGCTATTGAATCTGTTTGTTATTGCTGCTGCTGCTGCTGTTTTTTATTGCTGCTATTGAATCTGTTTGTTATTGCTGCTGCTGCTGCTGTTTTTATTGCTGCTATTGAATCTGTTTGTTATTGCTGCTGCTGCTGTTCTTATTGCTGCTGCTGCTGCTGTTTTTATTGCTGCTAGTTGAATCTGTTTGTTATTGCTGCTGCTGCTGCTGTTTTTTATTGCTGCTATTGAATCTGTTTGTTATTGCTGCTGCTGCTGCTGTTTTTTAATTGCTGCTATTGAATCTGTTTGTTATTGCTGCTGCTGCTGCTGTTTTTTATTGCTGCTATTGATCTGGTTTGTTATTGCTGCTGCTGCTGCTGTTTTTTATTCTGCTGCTGCTGCTGTTTTTTATTGCTGCTGCTGCTGCTGTTTTTTATTGCTGCTTTGAATCTGTTTGTTATTTTTTTTTTTTTATTGCTGCTGCTGCTGTTTTTTTATTGCTGCTCTGCTGTTTTTTATTGCTGCTGCTGCTCTGTTTTTATTGCTGCTGCTGCTGCTGTTTTTATTGCTGTCTGCTGTTTTTTATTGCTGCTATTGAATCTGTTTTTATTGCTGCTGCTGCTGCTGTTTTTTATTGCTGCTATTGAATCTGTTTGTTATTGCTGCTGCTGCTGCTGTTTTTTATTGCTGCTTTGTCTGTTTTTTATTGCTGCTGCTGCTGCTGTTTTTATTGCTGCTGCTGCTCGTTTTTATTGCTGCTGCTGCTGCTGTTTTTTATTGCTGCTATTGAATCTGTTTGTTTTTGCTGCTGCTGCTTTTTTTTTGCTCTATTGATCTGTTTTGTTATTGCTGCTTGCTCTGTTTTTATTGCTGCTGCTGCTGCTGTTTTTTATTGCTGCTGCTGCTGCTGTTTTTTATTGCTGCTGCTGCTGCTGTTTTTTATTGCTGCTGCTGCTGCTGTTTTTTATTGCTGCTGCTGCTGCTGTTTTTTATTGCTGCTATTGAATCTGTTTGTTATTGCTGCTGCTGCTGCTGTTTTTTATTGCTGCTGCTGCTGCTGTTTTTTATTGCTGCTGCTGCTGCTGTTTTTTATTGCTGCTGCTGCTGCTGTTTTTTATTGCTGCTGCTGCTGCTGTTTTTTATTGCTGCTATTGAATCTGTTTGTTATTGCTGCTGCTGCTGCTGTTTCTTATTGCTGCTGCTGCTGCTGTTTTTTATTGCTGCTATTGAATCTGTTTGTTATTGCTGCTGCTGCTGCTGTTTTTTATTGCTGCTATTGAATCTGTTTGTTATTGCTGCTGCTGCTGCTGTTTCTTATTGCTGCTGTGCTGCTGCTGTTTTTATTGCTGCTATTGAATCTGTTGTTATTGCTGCTGCTGCTGCTGTTTTTTATTGCTGCTATTGAATCTGTTTGTTATTGCTGCTGCTGCTGCTGTTTCTTATTGCTGCTGCTGCTGCTGTTTTTTATTGCTGCTATTGAATCTGTTTGTTATTGCTGCTGCTGCTGCTGTTTTTTATTGCTGCTATTGAATCTGTTTGTTATTGCTGCTGCTGCTGCTGTTTTTTATTGCTGCTATTGAATCTGTTTGTTATTGCTGCTGCTGCTGCTGTTTTTTATTGCTGCTATTGAATCTGTTTGTTATTGCTGCTGCTGCTGCTGTTTTTTATTGCTGCTATTGAATCTGTTTGTTATTGCTGCTGCTGCTGCTGTTTTTTATTGCTGCTATTGAATCTGTTTGTTATTGCTGCTGCTGCTGCTGTTTTTTATTGCTGCTATTGAATCTGTTTGTTATTGCTGCTGCTGTTTTTTATTGCTGCTATTGAATCTGTTTGTTATTGCTGCTGCTGCTGCTGTTTTTTATTGCTGCTATTGAATCTGTTTGTTATTGCTGCTGCTGCTGCTGTTTTTTTATTGCTGCTATTGAATCTGTGGATTGCTGCTGCTGCTGCTGTTCTTATTGCTGCTGCTGCTGCTGTTTTTATTGCTGCTATTGAATCTGTTTGTTATTGCTGCTGCTGCTGCTGTTTTTTATTGCTGCTATTGAATCTGTTTGTTATTGCTGCTGCTGCTGCTGTTTCTTATTGCTGCTGCTGCTGCTGTTTTTTATTGCTGCTGTTTCTTATTGCTGCTGCTGCTGCTGTTTTTTATTGCTGCTATTGAATCTGTTTGTTATTGCTGCTGCTGCTGCTGTTTTTTATTGCTGCTGCTGCTGTTTGTTATTGCTGCTGCTGCTGCTGTTTCTTATTGCTGCTGCTGCTGCTGTTTTTTATTGCTGCTGTTTCTTATTGCTGCTGCTGTTTTTTATTGCTGCTATTGAATCTGTTTGTTATTGCTGCTGCTGCTGCTGTTTTTTATTGCTGCTATTGAATCTGTTTGTTATTGCTGCTGCTGCTGCTGTTTTTTATTGCTGCTGCTGCTGTTTTTTATTGCTGCTGCTGCTGCTGTTTTTTATTGCTGCTATTGAATCTGTTTGTTATTGCTGCTGCTGTTTGTTATTGCTGCTGCTGCTGCTGTTTTTTATTGCTGCTATTGAATCTGTTTGTTATTGCTGCTGCTGCTGTTTTTTATTGCTGCTGCTGCTGTTTTTTATTGCTGCTGCTGCTGCTGTTTTTTATTGCTGCTATTGAATCTGTTTGTTATTGCTGCTGCTGTTTCTTATTGCTGCTGCTGCTGCTGTTTTTTATTGCTGCTATTGAATCTGTTTGTTATTGCTGCTGCTGCTGCTGTTTCTTATTGCTGCTGCTGCTGCTGTTTTTTATTGCTGCTATTGAATCTGTTTGTTATTGCTGCTGCTGCTGCTGTTTTTTATTGCTGCTATTGAATCTGTTTGTTATTGCTGCTGCTGCTGCTGTTTTTTATTGCTGCTATTGAATCTGTTTGTTATTGCTGCTGCTGCTGCTGTTTTTTATTGCTGCTATTGAATCTGTTTGTTATTGCTGCTGCTGCTGCTGTTTCTTATTGCTGCTGCTGCTGCTGTTTTTTATTGCTGCTATTGAATCTGTTTGTTATTGCTGCTATTGAATCTGTTTGTTATTGCTGCTGTTGCTGCTGCTGATTTGCCACTGTTGTAGCTGCTTGTTATGTCTGTTGTGGCTGCTGCTGCTGCTGATTTGCCACTGTTGTTGCTGCTTTTTATTGTTGTTGTAGTGCTGCTGCTGCTATTGCTGTTGTTGCAGCTGGTGTGAATGCTGTCGTTACTACTGCTGTTATCATTGCTGTTGTTGCTGCTTTTTATTGTTGTTGTAGTTGCTGCTGCTGCTACTATTGTTGCTGCTGTTGTGGCTGTTGCTGTTATTGCTGCTGTTGTTGTCGTTGCTGCTGTTAAGCTAGCGCCCATTGAAACTACTACCATTTTTGGCACAATGCCGTGCAGCATAGACGCAAATGTTCATTGTCTGTGTCTGGTCCTGTTTCCCCCACATTTCCGTATGTGTATAGATTTCCTTACATGTGGTTGAGGTGTACATTCAAAGCTTTGATGTTTGACATTTTTGAGTTAAATAACACACGTCTAAAGGTAGTGGTGGGCACTCATAGCAATAACAACCAGATACCAGATGACACACATAAAACTCACTCACTGACAACGGCACTATCTTCAAACAAGTCTCATCCGAATGACGCTGAAATCTGAGAGTAGTCTCCCTCCAGCATACGACGACCGACCACGTATCCACCCACTATATCAAACGTAGAAGGAGGAGGTTCGAAGCCCGCCTGTATGTCACATTTTTGAATAGATCCCTATTCCCACTCATGCCTGGCTCGGTGTTCCCTGCTTCTTGTTCTTCTTCTTTGAAGTCAACATTTTCTTTACCTTCTTTAAAGTCAACATCTTGTTGTTCTTCTGTAAAGGCAACATCTTCTTCTTCTTCTTTCTCTCGTTATTCCCCACTGGGACATAACCCTTCAACCAACCCACCCCAAGTCCTCCTATTCTCAGCTACTCCATGCAGCGCCGCCCATCTCCTCCTCATATTATTCATTCCTGTTTCTACTTCTCTTCTCCGTGGTTTTTTGTTTATCCCTCTATTTCTTCTGCCGTGTGGAAGTTAGAATGCCTGACTGAGACATTCTACGTACCATCTCCACTGGACCTGCTTTGAACAGCTCTCCTTCCCTTCTTACAGCTGGTAAAACAGCGGGGTGTGCGTGACCAGTACAGAAACTTCCCATCTGCGAGGAGACATATTAGAACGTAACGATTCAGCAGAGCACAATCAGAATAACTGGGATTTAGCCTTGCTTGGCCACTCTTCCTCCACAGGATTTAGACACTTAAGTAGGTCAGGAACCTATGCCAGGTCTAGCAAACCAGTAGGGAATCATCTACTTGATCCTAGACAGCACTGATTATGAATCATAGGAAACTGGAGGAAAGGCGCTAGTCATAGGGGATGGAACTGAAATTACTTCGCCCCACGACGCCTAACGGCATTTGTGTAGGACAACAACAACTGTCAACAAATTCCAACAAAACGCCCGGAGAATGTTTAATAAACATATGATTTACAAATGTGTCTGCGATCCATACATTGAGAATCCCCGGTCTACTTGAACAAGCGTCGCGGGTTAGGTGACAGGTCAAAGGACATGGGTCAGAATTCTGCACACACACACACACTACACTTAAGTCAATGTCATCCTTACCAGAAACAAACAAGAATTTACAAGGCGAGAGTGTCCACTTCATTGCATCGAGTTTTATCCCATACTACTTGGTCTCTTTCCCCAGGGTGGCCTGCCAGAAGCCGGAAGCGTCGCACAAAGCACGAAGTCCGTAGCTCCAGCGACGACCCTCCGGGAGTCTCCGATAACACTGTACTAGTGAACCGAACGACGAAGCCCGGAATCGAACCCACATCTTTCGGAGCGGAAGGCAGGCGGCGTAATCAGGCCACGAAGACTCCTATCAGAAACCAGACACACTAGTACAAGTGGGGCAGTCCCATGTTGCAGCAACATGAAGATAGCAATAAGATAGGATTACCTGATATAATATTACCTGTCTATCGTGATTTCAACACCAGCGGTTCTCACACTGTAACGTGGTCAGACAGTTTCCGGGGTATGGACTAGGTCTTGAAGCAGGGATCGGCTGTATGCCTGTGGTGTGCTAAGACATGGTATAGGCCTGAATGCACGCGGGAACAGGTGGCTAGTCTTTCCCTCACTCTAGCGGACGACGGGCGCAGGCGTCGAGCCACATGCTCATGACATCAGCAGAGTCCTTTAGCAACTACACTTCTATATATCCGTGGATAGGGTTGTCTTGTCTAACCAGCTTTCCTGGGCGGTAACCTCACGGCCTATTCTCAGCAATATCCAACTGCTGTGGAATTGTAACCGTGTACACCGTCGCCGTGGAGCTTAATGCACTTGCGTCGCACAAAGCATAAAGCGCGTCTAAACTTCCCATGCGCTGACGGCGGGGTTTAGGTTCAACCCACACACTAGTCGGTTGTACATAAACTTCTGACTCCTCGTTCAGGAATAAATGGCAAACTACTGTGCGAAACAATGCCTAGTAAATCAGCCTGGACTCGGCGGTAGATCGCAACGTTGTGCATATTAAATGTAACAATTTGCACAGGGACTACCTATTTATGGCCCTTATCAGAGAAGGATAGGTATCCGATCTTATTACCCAAGAGATCAGGGGAACATGTGATATTAATAGATACCAAAGGTTCTTTTTTTTTTAAAATGTTTTGTGCACATCCCTTACAGGATGTTGCACTCAACATCAGCATTTTTCAGCTGCTATTGTTTTCTGAGCGACCGGCTCACATACCCCTAAGTTACCAACGCGGCGAGAACCACTACCGATTCTCGCGCAGGTAACGTTGCTCACGAGAATATACGGGATTAAGGAGAAAGAAGTTAAGACCCAGACCAGGGAGACCGGCTCTTTAAAAAAAAACAAGCCCAACCATATATGTTGGGATCGAATTCGCTCCTTCTCAGTCTGAGGCTGACACGGTGACCTCTGAGAGAGTTCACAACTATGCAGCCAACCATGTGTTATGTGTGCATCATCCATAAGCCGGAGCCTTACCCTCTCACCTCTTCCTAGCTCAGCGTACCACAGTTGTGAAAGAGTTACTGGACACAAAGAATGCATGACCCCTAGCGTGCCGAAGTCATCCCCAGCCGTTACAAACAGGCCTGCGAGGTGCGTCGACAGGTGAATATCCCGGCCGGATCTGGCGTTCGTTCACCTTGTGAACGGCCATTGATCGATGACCTCACCGAGCCAACAAACAACCATCAAACTGACCACAACCAGTTCGCTGACCGGGTGATGGCCACTACACCGCTGAACTTCCTATTTTGGCTGACATACAAACACACAGTCGCTGATATTGTTTAGATGATGAGCAATGTTATTCCCAAGGTGATCACGGAGTCAGGGTGAAATCTTTGTTTGCACAACCCCGCTGTTACACGCCTAAGTGCTATGACCTCGGTGTATTTGACTAATGGTTGATTAATCGTCAAGCACCAGAAGCTTTTGCCACAAATTAATCCTCCCCACGACGCTTGACGGCAGAAGTGGAAGAAGAAGAAGATGATGATGATGATGATGATGAGTTGCATGTGCTTTACACGACGTCGTTAATCCCAACATTTTTTGCCGTTTGGGATCTCTTGGCGAGTTTACGTTCAGTAGTTTGCCATTGCTTTGTGAACGACCGGCACCCATACCATGTCATGAAAAAAAACCAACGTAAGGCGGTCTGCTGCCAAATCGCCCACAGCTGTGTTTCGAATGCAGTATGCGTCCGTATCTACGTCGACACCTAATTCAGTACTTCTTAGTATGCACCAAGCGGGCGCGTTAGTGTAGCTACTAAAGGACTCCGCTGATGCCATGAGTACGGTATATAGAGGGTTCCACGGCTACGCTCGTCGTCCGCTAGAGCGAGGAAAAGACTGGCCGCCCATTCCTGTGTGCATTCAGGTCTATATAATGTGTTGATCCTAGCACGTCGCATAACCATAGGAAGTCCCTGCTTCGAGACGTAGTCCATACCCCGAAAACAGTCTGACAACATTGCAATATGAGAACCGCTGGTGTTGAAGTCACGATCGACGGGTAATATCAGGTAATCCTATTGCTATCTTTATGTGATCGTATGTCCCTGGGTAAACCCGATACCGCAGTGTATACACAAGCCCTCTTAAAAGGCCAGTACAGAGTTGCTTGTCCTTGGCAGGACGTCGTGGTCAACCCCATCTGAAGGTTAATTTTCTAGGGAATGTTACGTTCAGTAGTTTGCCATTGCTTTCTGAACGAGAGGTCAACGTTTCAGTCCAAATGACCAGTGTAGGATTGGTCCCGCTACCCTGCTGTCAGCGTACCGGACGTTTAAAAACTACAGCAGTCTTATCTTTTCGGCCAAGCCGACTGCTGCCAGCACAGACAGAAACTACAAAACAAACAAATGTCTTGTGAAATACCTCATAAACAAATGTCTAGTGAAATCTATATCTATAAAACAGAGTGTATGTGGTTTTGTGTGTTTGTGGGTAGCTTTGTATTGGATGCGTTCGATAACGGTACATCCGATTGAGATGAAATTTTCTACGTCTTCCTTTCATTCCTGTGCAACCGACTATAATAGTTTCTTAGTGTAAAATCTTCTACTTATTTAATAACATTTACTTTTTCATTTTTCATTTATAATTTCTATATAGCAGGGGGACTTCACTCTAGAAAAGTTATTTCAAGGGGCATAACTTTTCATAACATTTCTATATACTTTATAGTCATATTGTTGGACTTACTTGCACTATTGTCAAACTCTTTGTCTATAGTTATTTTCAGGCATATGAGTTATAATAAATAATGATATAATCTTTAAGGCATTTTCAAAGTTTTCATAAAAATAATGCATAATGCATAACATTGTAACCCATCTTTTTCTGCTTAAAGAACTTATCAACTGTCATGTCGGTGATTAAAAACAGTTTTCATTAAAAATAATGAATGGTGTGGAAGGACATTCTTTTAAGTTACTGTGCGCCAGGAGCTGAGCGAAACCACGCCGGGTCAGATAGATAGACAGACAGACAGATAGTCGGAATGGAAGCTTATATGACTACTTATATGAATTAAATGAGATGCTCCCCACCAGGGGCTGGGTGAAGCCGGGCCGGGTCAGCCAGACAGACAGACAAACAAGCAGACAGACAGACTGATAGATAGATAGATCCCCTCCTAGGCCTGGGCGAAGCCGGGCCGGGTCAGCTAGTACTTCATAAACAAATGTCTAGTGAAATACTTCATGAACAAACGTCCGAAAGGCTTTAGACAAGTTGCAAAGTTGCATATCCTTTACAGGACGTTGCAGTCAACACCAACATTTTACTGCTGTTTTGTTGATGTCTTGGCAAGTTTACGTTCAGTAGTTTGCCATTGCTTTCTGAACGACCGGCTCCCATACCAACGTTAAAATCCAGCGCACAGTCTGCCAAATCGGTCGCCGCTGTGTTTCGAACTCAGGTAAGCAGGCTTACGAGTCGCGTCGGCAAGACCTTAGCCACGGAGACCGGCACAAGACATACATGGCAAAAAGATACATACAAACATCCATGAAAGAAACAGCACAATAAAGACGACGGAATAAAGAACGAATTGAACCATGAAGGAGAGAACGAGACGAAAAGAGTCAAGAAAGAATGAAAAGAGAAGAAGAAGTAGAAATGAGGAAATTAAGAGGCTGGTAAGAAAAAAAGTAAGGGAAATCAAGAAAGAAAGTAAGGGAAACCAACAAAGAAAGAAAGAAAAAGGAAGAACAAGTGTAGAAATGTAAGAAAGCGACACAGGATTAAACAGACAAGATGAAAGATGGAGAGACCGGTGAAGGAGAAACAGAGAAGCAAGAACGAATGGGGGAAAAAACGGGAAAAGATGACTGCAAGGAGACTGGGAGGAAATGATTAAACAAAACAAGATGAAGCAAGAAGACAAACAGTACAAGTAATGAGCAAGAATGTGTAGAATATTCATGAGCTATCGCCAGCCGAGGACGCCACATCAACAACGCCAGATGCGCGAATGACAGGCAGGTACCGACCGCAGTCGCTGAACAAGATCTACAATATTTAGTAGATGCGGTTGTACACAATGAACAAATATGGTTACTATTTAAATTGTAAGACGACGCAAAGTCTGGCCAAGGAAAAAGAAGTACCGCAAGTCTGTATCCAAGTAGTCGGTGTCTGTGGCTTAATCATCACGATGTGCCGTGGCGATAAGCGTGGGCGGTCATGTTTGGCCATCTGACAAAATCCCTAGAATAGTGGATCAACTGTGCTGTTGTGTCCATGCCATCTAGATATGGTTAGTGTTTAGTAACACGCTGTCTCACAATTCACCGTCATACCGAGTAGACGGTTCGAAATCAGCTGTTTGTGGTTTGAAAGACCGCTTTACGTTGATTTCGGTGGTTTGAGTCGTCGGCCGTTCAGACAGCAATGGTAAACTACTGAGCGTAAAAATGTCTATTAAATCATGAACAACCAATAAATGTTGGGGTTAACTACAACGTCGTGCAAGAAACAAGTAACTGTTTTTTAAACATTCAAGTAAATGGGGGGAATCTTACACAGGTGAATGAGATCAAACAGTTAAAACTTCGACCAGTTGATCTCTTGCAGAGATTTAAATATGAAACGTCATTACAAAAGTGCCTTCAGCAAGATGTGAACTATAACGTGATATCTTCTTCTGCGTTCATCCGCAATTTTTTTTCCGGACGTGATTGCGTTGTGCCCGTTTACAGCAGAGCTGAGCTCTTGCGCCGTTAGGCCGACACGTCCGACTTCTGCGGGCATTTGTTGACCAGGTTAACCTTCCCGGGGTAACGTGATATAAGAGCCTACACTGTGTTGTGCGTGTGAAACATGGACAATAAGCAGGCAAGCTGAGAATCATCTAACGGCAGTGGAAATGTGGTTTCCGAGGGAAATGCAAATTATACCATGGATGGACAGGGGAAAAAATGAGACATGCCTTCAAGAAACAAATTAAAACCGTAAATTGATTAGAGAAATTAGAAATATATAGTCAAGTTTATTTCGGCATGTGGTGGAAAAGATCTTAGACTTGTAACAACATTTTGGAAACAACAAGCTGCCATCAAGATTGATAATGAAGTAGGTCAATGTCAGCCTATTAAGAGAGGTGTGAAACAGGGATGTGTAATGTCTCCAGATCTTTTTTCCGTATACAATGATAATATTTTTTAGAAATTTAGAAGATATGAGATTGATCGCCGTTCGGGAGACGTAACATCAATAACATTAGATAAACATCAATAACATTAGATAAACATCAATAACATTAGATAAACATCAATAACATTAGATAAACATCAATAACATTAGATAAACATCAATAACATTAGATAAACATCAATAACATTAGATATGCGGATGATAACAGTGATGACTGCAGACAATGAGAAGGATCTGCAACATTTAGTAGATGCGGTTGTTGTACACGGTGAACAACTAAGGTTAGAATTAAATTGTAATAAGACACATATTATGGTCGTCTCTAAGAAGAAAGAATTACAACAACGTAATATACAGGTAAATGCAAACATTCTTAAACAAGTGAGTCGGTACAACTATCTTGGAACAGTCATAACATCTTATGAGAGGTGCCTTGGAGAGATTATAACAAGAATCGCTATGGCAAAGGCAGCCTTTTGCCAGATGGCAAACATCTTCACCAATAAAAAAAGATGTCAACTGCAACGAGAAAAAGAGTTTTAAAGTGCTACATAAAACATGTACTTTTGTATGGATGTGAAACGTGGACAATGAGCAGACAAGCTGGGGGGAAAAAACATCTAATGGCAGTGGAAATGTTATTTCTCAGGAATATGCAAAGAATACCACAGACAGACAGGAAAACCAATGAGCAAGCCCTACAAGAATGAAAACCGTAAACTGATTAGAAACATTAAACATAAACAGTCAAGATTTGTTGG
The DNA here is from genome assembly GCA_014155875.1 of Cepaea nemoralis. Taxonomy (NCBI): domain Eukaryota; kingdom Metazoa; phylum Mollusca; class Gastropoda; order Stylommatophora; family Helicidae; genus Cepaea; species Cepaea nemoralis. The sequence goes on from JACEFZ010008720.1 coordinate 17,420, forward strand.
GCACATGATGAGAAGAAATAAACTAGAGAAATTGGTAACAACTGGCAAGATTGAAGGAAAAGAACAAAGGGAAGGCAGAGAAGTAAATATCTAGGTGCCAAGGTCATGTGGTATGGTCGAGACAAGAACACAGAGCTTATCCACAAATCTGATGATCGTGGGAGATGACGGAGCATGACCGCTCATGCTTATCAGCATAGCTAGTGACGATGATGATGTGGTGGAAACAATGTGAAAACTCCGTGATATCTGGCAACCTTGATGGGAAAAGTGTATGGGAGACACAAAGGCCTGGCTGGATGGTTTAGTCACGTGGCTCAACTGGGACAAGAGCACAGACCTGGTCCCAGGTTGGCAACTGTGTGAGGTGGCGAGTGTGTGAGGTGGCGACCGTGTGAGGTGGCGAGTGTGTGAGGTGGCGAGTGTGTGAGGTGGCGACCGTGTGAAGTAGCGAGTGTGTGAGGTGGCGACTGTCTGAGGTGGCGAGCGCGTGAGGTGGCGAGTGTGTGAAGTAGCGAGTGTGTGAGGTGGCGACTGTTTGAGGTGGCGAGCGCGTGAGGTGGCGAGTGTGTGAAGTAGCGAGTGTGTGAGGTGGCGAGTGTGTGAGGTGGCGACTGTTTGAGGTGGCGACTGTTTGAGGTGGCGAGTGTGTGAAGTAGCGAGTGTGTGAGGTGGCGAGTGTGTGAGGTAGCGAGTGTGTGAGGTAGCGAGTGTGTGAGGTGGCGAGTGTGTGAAGTAGCGAGTGTGTGAGGTAGCGAGTGTGTGAGGTGGCGAGTGTGTGAAGTAGCGAGTGTGTGAGGTGGCGACTGTTTGAGGTGGCGAGCGCGTGAGGTGGCGAGTGTGTGAAGTAGCGAGTGTGTGAGGTGGCGACTGTTTGAGGTGGCGAGCGCGTGAGGTGGCGAGTGTGTGAGGTGGCGAGCGTGTGAGGTGGCGAGCGTGTGAGGTGGCGAGCGAATGTGTGAGGTGGCGACTGTGTGAGGTGGCGACTGTGTGAGGTGGCGACTGTGTGAGGTGGCTCGCCCACGCTCATCGGCATGGTACGTGATGGTGATCATGATGATATACAATATTCACCATACAGGATCAGAAGAACGGATGAAGGAGAAAGACCTGACAGACAGATTGATAGACTGACAGAGAGAAAAAGAGGGTGGGGGGGATAGAGAGATGGAGATAGAGAAAGATAGAGGGGGGAGGGGGGCAAGGAGAGATGGGAGAGAGGAGGAGGAGAGAGAGCAACTAACAGTGGTTCTCAACCTTTTTTGGTCCATCCACCCACCCCCCCCCCCTTTTCACCATATGTTGAGAACGCCATTCCACCCCTTTCGTATTTCCTCCCTATAAATTCCCCCCCTCCCCTCCCCCTACATAGTATACGTAAAAATGGAAGCTAACTTTAATAACACATACTAGAACAAGTCTAGACATCTACATAAAACGTGATTTATGGGTCTACTTACGTTATAAGACGAATATCAGAAGGGCGAGGAGTACAGAAACGTAAAGTATGGAGAGACAAACAATATCAAGTAATCGGTTCTTGTATTAACGCGATCTTGAAATAATTTTCATTCCTCCCCTGGAAACCCTAAAATTCCCGGGGGGGGGGGGGGGGGGGAGAGAGAGATAGAGAGAGAGAGAGAGAGAGATAGAGAGAGAGAGAGAGAGATAGAGAGAGAGAGAGAGAGAGAGAGAGATAGAGAGAGAGAGAGAGAGAGAGAGAGAGAGAGAGAGAGAGAGAGAGAGAGAGAGAGAGAGAGAGAGAGGAGAGAGAGAGAGAGAGAGAGAGAGAGAGAGAGATTCGCCACCGGCTGAGAACCACTGAACTAACAGAAATACTTCAGTGACATTTCTAACTAAAACATCTGTCGTGCAGTGACCTTTCACCCCGCACTCCTCTAACCCTTACGCTGCAAGTAGCAGCTTTCTTCCAATGTGCAGATTTTTATTTTTATTTTTTTTTTAACGCATACCTAATCTACTGTCAACAACACAAAGTTCAATCTACACAAACAGCAACAACGACACACACACAAATCACAAGGCACAGTATACTTGCGACAGTCTACCAGCTGTTGGGAGAAGCGTCGGAGGCACACACATTCACATAAAACAGCGTATACTTTCTGTCTAAACTTGCTGAATGGCCAGTGTTGTCAAAGTTCTGTGCTGTGTTACTGTGTGGGTGACTGTAGGAGGGGAATAGTTTGTGTTGTCTTATGATCATGTCTCTGTCACGTGTTCACCCACAATAACCACGCATGTGCGGACACTGCACAGAAGGTAATGTAGAGACACTGCACCGAAGGTAATGTAGAGACACTGCACCAAAGGTAATGTAGAGACACTGCATCGAAGGTAATGTAGAGACACTGCACCAAAGGTAATGTAGAGACACTGCACCAAAGGTAATGTAGAGACACTGCACCAAAGGTAAAGTAGAGACACTGCATCGAAGGTAATGTAGAGACACTGCACCAAAGGTAATGTAGAGACACTGCACCAAAGGTAATGTAGAGACACTGGACCGAAGGTAATGTAGAGACACTGCACCAAAGGTAATGTAGAGACACTGCACCAAAGGTAATGTAGAGACACTGCATCGAAGGTAATGTAGAGACACTGCACCAAAGGTAATGTAGAGACACTGCACCAAAGGTAATGTAGAGACACTGCATCGAAGGTAATGTAGAGACACTGCACCAAAGGTAATGTAGAGACACTGCACCAAAGGTAATGTAGAGACACTGGACCGAAGGTAATGTAGAGACACTGCACCAAAGGTAATGTAGAGACACTGCACCAAAGGTAATGTAGAGACACTGCACCAAAGGTAATGTAGAGACACTGCACCAAAGGTAATGTAGAGACACTGCACCAAAGGTAATGTAGAGACACTGGACCAAAGGTAATGTAGAGACACTGCACCAAAGGTAATGTAGAGACACTGCACCAAAGGTAATGTAGAGACACTGGACCGAAGGTAATGTAGAGACACTGGACCGAAGGTAATGTAGAGACACTGCACCAAAGGTAATGTAGAGACACTGGACCGAAGGTAATTTAGAGACACTGCACCAAAGGTAATGTAGAGACACTGGACCAAAGGTAATGTAGAGACACTGCACCAAAGGTAATGTAGAGACACTGGACCAGAGGTAATGTAGAGACACTGCACCAGAGGTAATGTAGAGACACTGCACCAAAGGTAATGTAGAGACACTGCACCAAAGGTAATGTAGAGACACTGGACCAAAGGTAATGTAGAGACACTGCACCAGAGGTAATGTAGAGACACTGCACCAGAGGTAATGTAGAGACACTGCACCAGAGGTAATGTAGAGACACTGCACCAAAGGTAATGTAGAGACACTGGACCAAAGGTAATGTAGAGACACTGCACCAGAGGTAATGTAGAGACACTGGACCAGAGGTAATGTAGAGACACTGCACCAGAGGTAATGTAGAGACACTGCACCAGAG